>JNDP01000920.1:0-147798 GCA_000696975.1 Apophysomyces trapeziformis B9324
TGTAGAATCGAGGATGAAAAGCTTACGGCACTACGGACGATTTGCAGCACAACGCATGATCAATTTATAAAAATATGTGACAGCATTAGCCAGAAGCCGAAACGCGCTCTCCAATATGCTGAAGCTGGGCGTATCTACACTGATCAGTTGAAACGAAGATATGACCAAACGTTGGAGGGCAACAATGACACCGATGGGTCCATCACACCCATGGAACAGCCACCAGAAATTACGGTCAATACTCAAGCTGCTAACGCCGTCACGGACGATGAACAGAAAGCTGCCATGGAGTTTATTGAATTGTTCAAGAGCAAAAATGGCCGGATGAACTGGCAATCATGTTGGACAGAAGGGCGAAAGAAAGGTCTTTTCAAAGGCTATGGCGGGGGGCCTAGCTTGAAGACCATGTATTACAAAATAAAAAAGGGCCGCCGATGAATTGCTCTTTGCTCTTGCTTTTACTACATGACTATTGATTCTATCGGTATCGTCAGCGATGTATTCAGTGAGGTAAATTATTATAATGCTCGGATATAAACTTACAGTAGAGCATACATTATATCGTATCAGACAGTAGTTACAGATCTTCTATAATGACTTAACAATCGTCTCATTTTTGCTTAGATTCATTGACACTATCGGTACTATCGGTACTATCGGTACTATCGGTACCATCGGTACCATCGGTACCATCTATTGGACTGAATCGTATCATAATATAAACACCATTCTTGTGTGTTTATGCGATCCAGTTGAGATTACGATATCCATATCGGCCCACGACATACTCCATAGTTTCCAGTTTAAGAGAATATGGGTACCAAAGAATTTACCTGACAACTAGTAACTAACTAATATCACACGATATGCAAAAACTAGTACTGCCGCTTAGAAATCAAAATATCACACTGTACCTACTTATGTATTGTTTACGTTGTAAAGAAACGTCTTCCATTTTTGTACATTCTTGGCTGTTATTGAAGCCATAAAACATCACATCTTCTCCTTATTACGACATTTATCCCAGCAATTACGTGAATGAGAAACGAAACCGCAAAAATCGCTCAACGTTAAGCTGTTACAAGCATCGTTGATTCTGGTCGATAAAGTCTCTTTCTCCAGAAATCTATGACGCTTAAGTTTACTTTTAGCTACAGACCAGAATTGCTCAATTGGGTTGAGTTCAGGAGAATATGAAGGAAGATAAGCACAGCGATAACCTCGGGACGTAATATACTTCGCAATGTCTTCAGACTTGTGAATGGGAGCGTTATCCATAATGAGGTAGTGACCTTTCATATGTGGATACTGGTCCATTTCATCCAAAGTGTCTTTCAAAAAGCTAATATAGTGGCCCGTAACAGTGCCACTGCTCACATATCCATATTCCTGTCCAGTCTTTCTCTTCTTAACAGGTCTTGGTACTCTCAAGCTTACTTTAATTAAACCTGAAGCAGAGATGGCACCCAATATAGTCGTAGTCTTTGCCCTCGTAGTCGGCACTGTAACAATAGCGGGAGTGCCTTTCTTAGACCATGCTCTTGTGCGTTTCATGTTTATATGAAATGCAGACTCATCAAGAAACACACAATTGGTCAAGAAGTTCATATCAGTTTGTTCCCACTTGCGAACCCAATCGTGCCGTTCTTCAATCTTTACTGGACTATTTCTCTCCACAGAATGAAACTCTGCTTGTTTCACAGAAAGATTACATTCTCTTCTCATGATGTTATAGACAGTGCTATTCGTGACCTTAAGATCATCAAATTGCTGTATTAAATGCTCAGGCACTTCAGCGACAACAGCAGAGGGATTAGCATCAATAAAGTCGATAACAGCCTTTACGTGTTCCTCAGTCAGAATGCGTCTACGACCTTTCCTTTTACCGGTATCAAAGATGCTATCAGGACATTCCTCATACTGTTTAACCCATCTCTGGGCTGTACGAACATGAATGCCCAATTGTTTCGCTGCAGCAGAAGCACTTATACATTTCTCAATCTTCAGCTTAAAGAATCTAGCCTTATCCTGAGGAGTGTAAGAAGTATACGTACGTTTTTTGGTTGCCTCTCTCATACGATAATCCTCATCTCTAGGCCTATCTACTTGCATCACGTTAGTTTGAGATTTTTCAGCAGGTTTCTTTTGCAAGTATTGAGCATGCGAACTAATCGTCTCAAGAGCAAATTGTTCCTGGTCAACAATGTAGTCCATAGGCTCAGGTCTACCATTCTCATCGACAACATTTCCTTGTCCATCTTCGTATAAAAATTGTGCACTCATGTTTGAAATTGTAAAGTAGTAGAAACCAGCAAAAGAGCAGTGGCGTCAACATATATAACCAGAAGTGCCAAGAATTACTCCGCGACAAATTTATTCTCAGCATGCGACTTTTGATTTCCAGGCAGAGCGCCATCTATTTTTAAAATATGCGACTGACATTTTTAAAGCAGCGACATCGATTTTAAGAGCCTGCGACTTTACTTTTTGAAAACACTGTACTTATAACAATAAAATGGACTAAAATAAGACCGAGCGTACGGACAATGGCTGTAACACAGCGCACTATGTTCAATGTTGCAGACATGTTTGTGTAACCACGACATACCCATACTGCCAAGCCCATGGCGCAATTTACCAACATATAAAGTAAGCCATCTGAGAAGCAAGTTGATAATGATGGATGGTTTATCTCTTGATGATAACTTCCGTTGTTTATCGCTAAATGTAGCTAATAGCAAGCTACCCAACGAAATCCTCGCTAATGTCGCTCGTCGATTGCCAGCAAAGACATTGGTTATTGCTGTTGTTGTGTGTCGTGCATGGAATATTGCGATGACATCCGAATTGTATCGTTCGATTACAACATATTCAAAACAACAGTTTGAAGTGCTCATCCTTACCCTTATCGAAACTAATACAGGCAAACGACTTGCTCAGTACGTGCGCGAGCTAACAATGGCGGATGAAGATTACAACTGCAGAATGGAAGATTTGTTGGAGGCATTTCCGGACAGGATTAAATATCTGGATTGGTCTACTGTTTTCCCAAAAGATGGATACCCCGTGAGGATACGAATCAATTACTGCTTCCTGAAGTTGAATGACACTCCAATGAGCTTTCTTCAAGCTCGACTTTGCAACTTGTCTATGCAAATTCAAGATTCACAAACTGCATGGATGGATGTGGTCTCAGAAATTGGATCTATAGAAGAAATTGTAGTTGACTTTGTTTCTTACAATGACCCAAGGCCAAGTGTATCCTTTCTTCAGTTGGAGCAGCTCCATAGTCGTTTGTCACGGTTACACAAGCTACATTTTACACGCGTTACTTTTGTTGGAAAGCTGCCGGAACATATCCAACCTTGTCATAATATTCGCGATCTAAAACTCCAAGTGAAAAATGGCAAGGGGTGGGGAAAATATTTCGGTCGAAAATACACACGTCTCTGCAAATTAGAGCTACGGGACGAAACGTATACTGCCTATGATTACGATTACGATATGATGGCGGAGACCAAGGCATTGGTGTTATCTTATCAAAATCTTGAAAAGTGTCGTATCAATAACCTCTGCTATGAGGATTTGGAGATGCTGGCATCCATAGGAGCAAAACTAACATATATGTCATATGACCATGACTATTGGTTTTCGGAACCATATCTCAGCTTTCATCTAACGATCACTACAGTAACAATTCGGTACTCTTATGACTACGAAACTGTGCTCGAAACCATGGAAGGTTTGAGAGCTTGTCCATTACTGCAGGATTTAGAATGGATCTGTAACCCGGATGAACTGTGCGTTGATTGGATACTAGAACAGTTACAAACCCTGCAGCGTTTGCGCATCCAAGCCCGCCACATTTGTTTAAAGGGAAACTACAATTCAGCTATTCATCACCGACTGACGATGTTGGATCTGACAGGCGACCGTATAGACAACGATGTGTATCTGTATTTGTCGCAGTACAGTCCTCGAATCCGTCATCTTGTTTGTGTTTACGGAGAGCATATTGATAACCAAGTTACAATTTATTACCCTAACCTGAGTTTAAGAACTTTGAGCGTATTTAGCCAACATGATTCTATTTTCAGGTTCACGCAAATGAATGAAGAGGAACGCAGACAAGAACACAAGAACAGATATTTTGATCAACGAAGCGAAAAGCATTGCGTGCCGGGTCATACCGAATTTTTACATGTCTCACATTATCCGGTCCTTGAAATAAGCGCTGCTGAAGCGAACAATATCATTGACAAGCTTTGTGCATTTCATACCGACCCATCCCAAGCAAATGGCCAAGCACTTGATGAAGTTTTGACTGTTCCTATCATATCCATTGTATGCCAATATTTGGTAGCATGCCAGCTAAACTATGTGACAATCTTATCTGGAGAGTGAGCGTGCTGGTCAGATATAGCAGTCTATTGTTTGCATGAACACAGTGGTGAAAGCAAAATAAAAGGATTCTGACCTGATATCTCATTTATCGTAAGAGCAATGGACAAACCGACTGATCAGATAGGAATGATTTTTTGCTGATATGGATACAATCAAGAAATATGACAGCTCGTTTGAATATGCTGCAGGAGAGTTGTCATTATATAGGAATTAGCAAGTTTGCATCTGGATCACAGCCTTCAAACACTGTTGATCAAGCTTTTAAACAGTTAGCAAATGGTAGTCATGAACTTATGCCAGCAGAGTATTCACCCGCGGGACTTCGGTCAGAAAAATTCGACACCAGTGGTCAAATTGTATCCTTGCACGTGAATTATACGAAATATCGGTCAATGCAAGCACACCATTTTGCTACCCGCGTTAATCACATTGTTTCTAATGTTGACAAGCTGATGACTATCAGAGCTTCTAATCAAAGCAAATCATAATTGCCGTACGTCACCAAAACGATTATCCAAGGAATACTTAAAGAAGGAGACTCAGAAAAGTAATATGATGTTTATGGTTATGCATAATTAAAATCATAGACTATCTTTGGCAGCGCATTTTCACAGATTGTATTCCGGCTGTCAATTGCAAAACTGCCAAGCTCTATACTTCAGCGTCATACGGCTCGCAAACCAAGGTTTATAGCCACTGGCACTGGCAGCTTGAGGCAACTACTCCGCAAAAAAGTACACATAGCTAAGTGCGTGCCTTGGTTTTTGGATGTAAGTCGGTTAAAATTTGGGAAAAGAATAAAGCATCCTGATCGAAGTTTGTGACGTTTCAAATATGACGTGGAAACGATTGCAAATTCAAAAATTCCATGCTGATGAACCGGGTAAAACATATACAGGAATACAGAAGCAGATGTTGAGGATCAAGTAGACGTTATGAAGTATAAAGTTATGTGGCGCGGTTAGAGAAACCCGTTGTTCTGTCGTCTAGAACAAGTATGTTCTTTGGTAAGAGCAGCGCGTTCAACACCAATGCACCAGAAGAACTGTTTCAATATGTCTTCGGTACTATCTAACTACCTCACGATAACTGTGATCATTCATCATGTCGAACTTTTTAAGCTGGGGTTTCATTGCCCATCCCGCCTGAACTTGAGCGGGCCTTTGCCAGTAATACCAATAGATTTAAAGAGCGAATATTCGATATTTCGTTGTGATTGGATATCCATCAATTCATGCAACCTTAATCTATGATAACCTTATCGGTACCTGTCTATACCATAAGAACGGCCACGTTTACTTTGGTTTAGCAAGTGCAGTTGACTAACTAATAAATATCTATGTTTGTCTCTGTCACAGAAAGAAACGGGTAGTCAATGAAATGAAACGAGTAAAACCATACTAAGCTTTAATGTAGAATCACTGCTCCCTGCAGCTGGTATTCCTCCACAAAATGACATATAATGGAAACGACAGGAATAGTTAAGACTCTTTTAAGTGCGCGGTGGTTTTTTTTGGATGGTTCGAGCTTAAACGCACGAAGCTTGTCGATGATCTTGTGAGCTTTAGTAGAGGTTATGGCAAGAGGCGGAAAATATGGTATGTGCAACCACTCGGTGTGGCCTGACACTCTATGACCTTCGTTCGACGCCCTGTATCTGCTCTTGTACTCTTGTATACGCTCTTCTTCGTTCATCTGCGTAAACTCGAATATGCAGTCGGCCTCGCACAAGACTTTTAGGTATTTCAAACTCGGGTTAGGGTAATAGATAGTAGGTGGATCCTCAATTTTTCCTCGGTAGATGCATGAAAGCTGGTTGATGCTAGGACAATAGCGGGATAAGTACAAATAAACATTGTTTTCGATATATCGGCCACACAGAATCAAAGTGCGCAGTTTACAATGAATAGCTGAATTGTAATTACCCTTTAGACGAATGTGGAGGGCTTCAATGTACAGACGTTGCAGATTATGTAACTCGTGGAGTATCCAATTCATGCAAAGCTCATTCGGGTGAGCATACCATTCCAAGTCCTGCAGCAATGGACATGCTTTTAGACCTTCCATAACTTCTTCAACCGTACCTTGAAGATAATCCGGTTTGATCTTGACCGTAGTGATTGTTGGATGAAATTTGAGGAGCGGCTTTGAAAACCAGCATCCTTTGTCATATGGCACGTATGCTAATCTTGCTCCTAGGGATGCGAACATCTCCAAACATTCATAGGAAAGTTTCCGAATACGTAACTCTTCAAGGCCTTGGCATGATTCAACAAGTGTCTTAGTTTCGTTATCATTCTTGTAAGAGAAAGCATTTGGCCCCCAGAGGTGTAGTTTCGCCAGATGCGTGTATTTTCGAGCAAAGTATTGTCCCCATCCATTGCCACGAAGCACCTCAAGCTGTAGGTCGCGAACTGTAGCACAAGGTTGTATATGCTCTGGTAGTTCTCCAGCAAATTCAACATTGATGAGATGGAGCTGCTGCAATTTCGGTAAGCCGTTATGAAGCTGTTCCAAGTTTGGAAATGATAGGGTTAGGAATGGAGTATCCTCGTCGCAAGAGAAATCTACGTTTAGCTCTTCTATCGATCGGAATTCCGAAACCACATCTACCCAATCCGCTTGGTGACCGTTAATACCTAGCTTCAAGCTGCTTAGCCGATCTTGCAGAAAGCCCATTGGAGCACGATCCAACGAATGGAACTTTTGATTGATTCGTATTCTCACCGGATGCCCATCGTTTGGAAAGATTGTTGACCAATCCAAATGCCTTATTGTATCAGGAAACGGCTCCAACAAATGGTGCAAGCTAGCTTTATACTTTCGATCCGCTATCGTTAACTCGCGCACGTACTGAGCCAGTCGTTTATTCGAATTAGTTTCGATAAGAGTAAGAATGAACATCTTCATCTGAACTTGTGAACTTGTTGTAACCGAAAAATATAAATCTGGTGTCATTGCACTATTCCATGCACGACAGACAGCAACTGCAATGACAAGTGTCTTTACTGGTAGCCGACGAGCAATATTAGTAAGTATTTCTTTGGGTAACTTGCTCTGCGCGCTACTTAGCGACGGCTCATCCATCTTGTCCGCAGAAGATATTCCGTCCATCGCCAGCCGTTTATTTTCAGATCGGCTTACTTTATATTTGTTTAAAGCATGTATAACATGGGCTTAGCATTGCCATTTCTGATAGGTTCCACAAAATGACCGCCGCATTAAACACAGCTTTTCCTTTGAAGGTATAGACGGACTTATAGTATAAAGCTGACAAACGCCCAATGGAGAATGGACAAAGTCCAAAAAACGACGGACGAAGTAAAAAGGTAAAGTAGACAAATAGCAATATAACAATGGACAAAGTAGACATAACATTAATAAACATCTTATGAGAATATCGATACTTACAAATCTAAGTCAAGAGATATTAACTATCTTCAGTGAAGAAATACTTGGCCGGCGACCATGGTAGATGGTGTTATGACAGATACCGAAAATAATTTCTCGAGGCGTCGATGTCTTGCTGCCATACCGTGCAACAACTTCTACAAGTTAGTACAGTCACAGACTGAGACTCACAGTAGAAATTTGTTCCAAGGCTTTCTTGCCACACCTGGAACATACTTCCGACGTTTTATGTTCCTCGATGCTCATGATAATGAGCTTGCCTTTGTGGTCTGCCTTCTTCAAGGTTTGCGGCATTTGTTAGCCAAGCCTGCAGGTTTGCCGCCATACTGCCTTTGATCGAACCTTCCAGAGCCAAAGCCAACAACAGGAACCTTGCTCATCTTGTTGTTGATCGGTACGTTTATCAATTTATTATTGTTTTCAACATGTGAGGAAAGAAGGTACGGCTTTTCTATTATAATAGCGTTTCTAATAATTTACAAAGGCTTCTCTCCAGCAGGCTTTTGTTGGTGAGGCAAAAGTCGGAAGGGAAGTAGTAGGACCGGTGCCTGCAAATGGGCGATGCTGGCCCTTTCTTCGTTTTCTTCTTTGTTGAGGTCTATGGGACAGCTCACCCAAGTCTCCATACTTGTTGTCATCAGTGATAAAGATGTTTGTCAGCCCCGCGTTCACTCTTTGTCCCCCGCGGAAATTACCCAAATATAATCCGTTGATGCAATGGCGGGGCATAAAAATCTGTCAGTTTGTTACACACTTGTAGTATTGATCCGATGTAGTTATGAATACCATCCATATCAGCTGTTCTGTTAGTCATGATTGCTCTTTTAATTTCACCAGTATTGGCTTGATCCTTGGCATTCTGTATAAGACATGCTGGCAAGGCAGCAATTCATCAGCTACGTTGCAAAAAAGCTCTTTTTCGCGATCTCTCATTCAAACCAGCCGTCGCAGACTAAATCTTTGGGGTTGTTTCGTTCAGTTTACCGTACAGCATACGTTGTTGTTGACTTGTTCTTCCATGGTAGTCCCTGCAAAGTTCGCTAGAACGTCTGCTATGTGTCTCAGCAGGTCCAAATCTGCCGGCTTTCAAGCAAATTGGGACCAATTTGGTCGATATTTTCTTACCACTTCTTGACCTTCCCTGCCCAGAGTCTGCTTCTTCTTTTCGTTCTCTACAAACTGTTTCCGTTTTCTTTTGCTTGCAGACAACGGACTCTGTGTGCGTTGTTGAGCCGGGCACTATATTCAGGTTCTTGATCATTATCGTCCTCATCGTCCTCATTCCCTTGTCGTGATTTCCGCCGTACTATTATAGAGAATATAGAACATGGTCAATTTGTGTACAATGTTTTAAGCTGGTTATTATTTCTGACATACTTCTCTCCTTCTCTAACTGTCTAAGCTTTTTTTTTCCAAGTAAAAGTTTCTGTAATCCACATTCCGTCATAGTTATGTGTGGACATGTGGTCACCATTGGAACCGTCTTGATGCAACATCGTTACAGTGGCACGTATATAACAGTAGTAATGTTAAATGGAAATAAAAATGGTTAAAAGAAGTGGTGTAGAGGAAGACAAGATGGATAAAGAAGATCGAATAAAAAATAAGTGATTGCAGATCGCACGTTAACTCAATGAAGACCATCAAAATCCAATAAAGAAGAGAGAAGAATGACCAAAACGGAAAGAAAATCTGCTTCAATAACCTACGTTCCAATTTTAAAAAAATCTTCTTTCGGATCAAAGAAAACTTGATTATTTTCGTTTGTTATTGGATGATCTATCCACTCTTTCGGATTATTTCTAAGAAAGGATTTTTTAGGGATAAGCTAATAACAGAATAGAAAATCTATTAGAAGAGATAGACATAGGTCATTTAATTCTCATACAACAAAAGTAAAGGAACTAAAAGAACAAAGGCAAAGGTACTGAAATTCAGCCTTACTTTCTTCGTTTTTGAATCCGGAACTCTCGACTATGTTCTGATCCAAAGATAGGAAACAAGCATCCAACATCCGAGTTCTTCTTACTATTATAAATATGCAATCGATCACAAGACCTATTGCTATTTTATAACAGGAATGTTGCTAAAGTACACGGTTATAATGCGGAATATCGAATATAACTACAGTAGAATCTGTCAGATGCGGTTATGAGTTGTTTAATCCATAAAAGAGCAACGAGTTAATGTAACCAAAAAGTTCATCAAAGCGGTATCTATTTCATGGGTTAATAAGTTTGTATAGTCTACCAAAACATGTTGCCTCTCCAACGATATATCTAATGTCCAATTTTTTCAGCCTAGATCTTCCCATAAGAGCTCAGGTCACCTCATCTATAATTTCGAATTAACAAGAATCGTCTCATTTACAAGTCAAAATACTGTAATAAACTTAAGATCAAAACTTAGTCAATTTGATAGAAGTTTCGAGGAACAGGTGGCACATTGCATGATAGCTTACAGTCTTACGTATGAGCAATTCCCCATGCCAAAATTCATCCTCCTTACAGACTTACAGGCCTCGAGCTGTACCAACAATAGCTACTCCCAGATTGTGGGTGCTTCTTTGTTTTATTTCATAGATGCCATTATCTTTAGCTAATCCTCTATGCTGGTTACACCTGTTAAGCCTTTCTACCTGGAAATTGCGTTATACGGCCAAACTTGAACAGGCTTCCCATGAACAAGGCAAATACAATAATTTGGCAAACTCTACTAGTAATCGCCATAGGCATAAAATACACCGTCGTCTACCCTGCCAATCTTCTTTGCTTTATGATGTAATAGCCAAATTTGTCTTCAGTCACCAAGAAAAAATGTGTTTTCTATGAAGCGTACGCATGTTGAACGTTGTTTTATGATAACAAGGAATTGCAAGCGGTTAAAAAAAGAAAATTGTCTGTACGTAATTGGTACCGCATGGCTTACTTTCTATCAATAACTGTTTATAGTACAGTAAACCTGTTATCGTCTCAAAGACCACCAGCAGAATAACGGAAGTCATCTTTTCATAGAGATCTTGCTAACAGCTACGGAAAACCACACAGCAAAGATAACTTGAGCCAGTCATAAGTATCGGTAACTGTGCACTGTGGAACAGCTCCAACTCCATTTGCATTGAAACATAAGGGTGGCGTTCCATAAGAGCTTCGGCGTCCCTTTGCGCGACATGCGGGTTCCTGCTAGTCTTACCAAAACATAAAAAGTGAATGACGGCTGATATGAGAAACTGACTTTGCCCGCTGTTCCCATTATCCAAATTTTATGTGCTGCTTCTTTTTAGGGTAGAATGCAGCGAAAACTGACATGCAGGAAATCCGAAATTTTGCAACTCCGTTGGTCATTCCGCTTCGGTCCCTCAACCCGCGTTTGTTCTATATCGGATTGCGCAACCTTCTTTGAACTCCATTTCTACCGTCATGCTTAGTCGAGTGCTCCATCTGGCTGTGGATGCTGCTCTCATTTCGACCATTCTGGCCGGCATCAAACGAACAACAGGATTACAGTGAGCATATCTTTAGGAAAAAAGAGAAAAGTCGACTTTTTTTTTTGCTGCTTAGTTTATGCTGATCATTTGGTAGACCTGCGGTAAAAAAGATCGAGAACAAGGAAATCCGTGGCTATTTCGAAAAATATCTTGCTGTTGGAGAATGGATTCTGGATACCACCATTGTACTTATGAGTAACTCTTCCTATTTCGAACGTAGACGTTGATGATGGATATCTTTACAAACGGGAAGAAAAGGGAAAAAAAGAAAGGAAAAGCTTCGATGTTATATT
Source organism: Apophysomyces trapeziformis B9324 (assembly GCA_000696975.1). Taxonomy (NCBI): domain Eukaryota; kingdom Fungi; phylum Mucoromycota; class Mucoromycetes; order Mucorales; family Mucoraceae; genus Apophysomyces; species Apophysomyces trapeziformis. Next base: position 11,596 of record JNDP01000920.1, read on the forward strand.
CAGTACTCTTTATATTACGCACAGTTTGAAAGGGGAAAAAAGAGTTTTTTTCTTTTCGTTTGACTATTTTCATTTTTTGTATCTCTCTTTCGGCTTGTGATTTTTAAACTTGATGATTTTTCAAAGGTTAATGATGGATAATCATGATGGACAAATGGATGGAACATTGACTGTATCTGAGAAAGTATGATGTTTGGCCAGCAAAGGTTATGGACACGTAGATGTCACAGGAATGGTAGGCATATGGCAAAAGAAGACATCAGTTTTTCAAGATTGGACAGATCGTGTTTATAGAGAATGCTCTTCCTTCCTTCTTTCCGTCATTTGTCTACCGACTGCCACCAAGGATGATTTCCCCTTAATAAACATTGCCTGATATACATTTTTTCAGCCAGATATGTTACTAAATTAAAGGCTACAATGAATTATAAAATGATAAAGATTTATCCTGTTCCTGGCTAATCCGAAGTCAGGATAAAGCTAACTTCCATTCCAGATCTGCAAATAAGTTAGGATAAGAACAATCAAAGAAGCCGTGCGCGGATAATGTGATGCACGATAAGTAACCGTCTTATTGAGACATACTTTTCATCCTTATGCAAGATCACGCCAAGCAGATTGGGATAATCCGTATTTACGACACGTATTAAAATAAAATCATATTCGCAGCACAAGAGTAAGATGCAACCCACTAATGAAGCTATGCGAGACATTTTTCTTTGACAGCAATAGTCAGTACCGAGTTGTGGAAGCAATGATAATGTCAATAAAAACTGTATCAGCGTACGGATGAAGATAAGCGGAAGTATAGTTCTTCATCGTTACAAATAAAGATGCACTCAGACTCGATATATCTGTTTATTTGTACTACGACATACATTTGACAGGTGTAAAGATCGTAGATGCACATTGCTAGATTTGGGCGCATTTTACATAGTTCTGTATGTATCCAGAAACCTTTGCCTTCCATGACATAAATGATAAACTTAATATGCACAGAAAAGTTGGCCATCGCAAATGTGGTTTGAGTGTGTGAACATGTCAGTTTCTCAAAACCGAGAGTTTTTATCCTCTGTACACCTTTATACCTGGACGATACAGATGTTTGCATGGGACAATCGGAGCCCAAGCGTGGCTATGCCACTCACACAGATCAATATATAGTCCAGTTTTCAGTTGCGTCAGCTGTTACAAAGTCATTGATAATGCATGTTCACTCAATAGAGGGATGGGCGCCTTCAGGTACCATTCAATGTAGCCTGAGGCTCCCCTAGTTACCGGCCAAGAAAACGAAAGAAAGGCGGATCATTCTGCTGTTGTACCTCAATTTCATTAAGGCCGAATGGATGGAATAGGTAAGTAGGAGCACAGAAAGAGACATTATGTGATGATGAACAAAGATTCCTACCGGATACAACTGAACGGATCTATAAACGATCCATGGAATTGCTGCAAGACTACATAGAGATTTCCATAATTCAGGAACAGGACCGGATCACCCAGGAGGTGTGCTTCAAGCAAGGAATCCAGAACAAAGGTTGAGGTGCTAATGGCTTACAGTAACTCAGAGAGCATAAAAAGCAATTCGTCAACATTCAACAAGTCTAACAACGGCAGAACCACTTTCTCATTCTTCATTTTCATCCCAATTCTATCGACATAAATCTTTGTCGACTTCTTTATCCTGCATATGTGTTGTTGATAAGTCCTATGGTTGCCGTGTACCGCACTAGAGATTGTATTCATAACCCAATGGGTTAATGATTAACCATGTATGAGTCAACGACTGTCAATATTCGACTTCAGCTTGTTCACTTTGAGGCAACCGATTGGATTAACAATTAAGCCATTTAAATTCAGCTTAACAGATGATGCTTGCTATCAAGCAACTGGGTTTTAGGTGCATATAATTCAAACGGATCTGATTTCTTTATTCTTCCTTGGAAACTAATGGTCCTATCAAAGAACATCTGATTCGTTCTATCATTTGATTTTGCATTATCAGAAATAAGCCTCATGAAAGAGTTTTACGGCCTCAGTTAAAAGGTGTCCTACATTCAGTATATAGAATCATCAATAGAAATAAAAATTGTTCGATATCTTTCAGCCTGGTTAATGACTAGTCTATTGTCTTGTTGTCTATTTCTGTTTTCAACACTGGAACGATGTCCTGATAGCTCATTGGCAGAATAATCCTTTGACAGTAACAATAAACGCCGCTTCGCCTGTCAAACTGCACGTCATTTTTCCTGAGTAAGGGAAGCGGCTGCTACTTTGATGAAACAACAATAGATTGGGAATGTCTGGTAAGATCTTTGTCATTGACCGTAAACCCCCGGAGGTCATTTCCCGTGGATTTCCATATTGGGCTAAAGAGATGTCCGAACCAGCCAAACGGACGGGAGATGACTCAGCAGATGAAGTCAACAGAGACATGAAGAACCCCCATTTTGAACTTGAACTCCCCCCAGCGTTCTACGCGGCCTGCCATAACAAGGAACCAAAAAAAAAAGGAAAATAGATCAAAGTGCTTACAAACCTATATAAAAGCGAGGATTTTTGCTTATCCTTCATTTTATAACCATTATCTTTTTTTCTTTTACTTTGCTCTCCAACAACGACAATGATGACTACTGCTGCTGCCAATACTATCCAAAGTGTGAAACTATATACATTTAAACTCTCCCTTTGGGCAGCTGTCCCTCGACTTTTGATAGCTGAGAAGGCAATTCCCAATGTGGAGGAAGTTGATGTCGATCTGTCCAAGGCGGAAAATCATGCACCCGACTATTTGAAGTACGAAAGTGTAATCTGCTGTCGTGACACCAACACTTACCTTTTTTTTTCTTTGGAAATGGTATAGGATGAATCCTCATGCTACTGTGCCTACACTGGAGGTGATCAACCACAAGGACGTACATACGATATTGACCGATTCCATCACGGTGACGGAATACCTTGACCAACAAGCAGGTAGCCCACTCCATCCTGAAGGGGGAGAAAAGGAACGTCGGGAAATGGAGGAACTGATCCAGGCGATGCACGGACGTTATGATCTGGGTAACCAAGTTTTCTTCACGTCTGGCAGTCTCTCCGAAATCGAGACCAAGCGGTCCTTGATTTCCCCTTTTCTTCAAGGCCGAATCGAGGCCTGGAAAAGCTATGCTGCTGCTGATGGCACTACGAGTGAAGACCGTACACGGTATGAGCGCCTGATCCAAGAGACGGAACCGATGCTGGCTGTCTACCAGGGGACGACCAGCCCTTCCTCCATGTTCGATATCAACCGAAAGTATTGGGATACATTGACCGAATTCCTCGACCAGATTGAATCCAGACTTCAGAAGGACGACCGTCCGTATCTCACGGGCCAACGGTACACCCTTGCTGATATCCATTTTACTCCTTACCTTCATCGCCTTGCCATCATCAACCCCGACATCGTGTTCCAAAACCGGGCGGCACTGATTGGGTACTATGAACGGGTCAAACGTCGTGATAGCTTTGCTGTTGTCTTTGGCTAAAAATAAAATTCTGGACAGAGGTGTATGATTCCCTCTTTTTTTTTTCTTCTCTCTTTTCTCACTCTCGTTGTACGATTCAAACATACCTTTTCGAACTTGTGTATGTTATTCTTTTCTTTTCTTTTTTTTTTTTTTTTACTAAGTTCAACTTTTTTTTTTATTTCACTGCTTAAAATAAGCAAAAAAAAATAGAGAAAACGAAAGGGTAAAAGTGAGTTAGAATAGTGACGGAATTATATACAACGGATTCCAAGGGGAAGAGAGGCAAGAGGGTAATGGAAGCAAAAAGAAGTAGGAAGGCTAGTGGAAGATATAAAAAAAAAAAAGGTGGGGAAAGAGTTAGGTTCAGGTACAAAGAACAAAAAAAAATTGGTATACATGTAAACAAGTAGGTAGCTAATAGTCGTCGTCGTCGTGGTGATATGAGCACAGAAATATTCGGTCATGGTGATGAATGGATATGGCAGGGCAGGTGTTGCATCCCTTTTTTTTCTTTTTAGTTACAGCTACTGGTGGTGCTGCTACTGTCATCATCCGAATAAGGGGATAGGAGGGCAGACATAATCCATGGTGGGATATCACCGTAGTTTCTGTAGCGAGGGGCCACCTTGATGGATTGTGTTTCTTCATCCCAAATGAGCCAAGGTTGATCAGCTGCTGCTTCTTCGTTTTCATCGGAGAAAGTATCCTCATCTGACACTTCCGAAGGATCTGGGATGGCGATCGATGCTGGCTTATTCTTTCTGCATAAGGGTTTCGTGCATCGGGTCGGTTCTACCTTGACAGATACTTTGGCCTGTGGACTGTAAGGCATAGGATAATGATGATGATGAAGATGAGGATGAGGATGATGAAGGTTTGGACGGATCACAATAGGTTCGGTGGATGGTTCCAATGTGGAGCCTGCAAATCTGGGAAGGATAAGGGTAGCCATGATCGAACAAAGAATTAAAAAGAAAAAAAGAGAATGAGAAGAGAGGGAGAATTTGGGAAAAGGTTGGCCTTTATATATGGTATACGAAAAATGCACATTTCCCCATTGTTACTTTAGGTTCCCCGGATCTCTCCATGAAAAAAAAAAATTGGAATGGATCATGCAGCTTAAGGAAATGGCGTGACAGGTTGGATACCCTTGGCCCCTTGCCCTCAACATGTCTCAAAGTCCCTTCCTTGACTTTGTTTGCAACGTTGGCTTGTTTTTTTTTTATTATTGATTGTCTTTTTCTTTTTCTTGGTTTTTTTTGGTGAGATTTTTGGTTTGTTTTTCTTTTTACAGATCACGAATTCGTTCCACACGTCCACATTCTGGTAAATGATTGCCACGATATTTAATAAGATATTCACCATTAGGTCGAGCAGTGACGGTCTTGTTGACGGGGCAACCCTAATATAAAAAAGGACCCAACGTGAGAAATTTTGGCTGAGAGCATGAATTTCATATGTCAACCCCGCTCGGGAAAACCCGCCTTCACCATTCCGATCCCGCGAATTTCCACCGTTCTCCAAAACTAAATTTTTTTCTTTTCTTTTTTTGGATTGTTTGCTTTACCTTGTTACTATTGGAGCATTTGTAATAGATACTTTTGCAGCCTGTCTTTTTCTGTGTGGTGTTGCCATTATTCTTCCAAAAGTAATCATCCACATAGGGAAATTCGCGTGTCTCTACAATCTTGGTGATGGCCTGCATCTCTCGTCGACGGCGGGGACGACCCGAAGAAGTAAGTTCCAGCTGTTCTTCTTCGATAATTTCATCTTCTTCATCATCATATTGATCGGCAACAGGGGAAGGATAGGACGCAGATAACGAGGATAATGTGGCTGCGCTATTTTTTTTGATAGATAAAAAAAATTGAATCACATGAAAAGAACAGGTCAGCATCCAGTCGATCCATGCACCCCACATACGCACAAAAGACATGATTTTACTTTACCTGGACAAGGGAGAAGTGGGAGAAGGTGTTGTATGTTCAGTAGAGGGGTCGTTAGGATGTGAATGATGATGATGATGGACAGTTAGGCCTCCCATGGCAAGCATGGCAGCGGCTGCTGAATGGCGTCGTTCTTGATGATCTGTTAGACTGTCTTTGCGTCGTTGTGGGATATGATATGGTGCTGTACGTCGTTTCGATCGTGGCACCACTCCCTCTGATTTTCCCGATCCGTCCGTATCAGAATGAGAATGGACCGACAGCCGACGGGAGTTTTCTTGTAAATACAGATCGAGTTCCTTTGCTCGTAATTTAGCTTCTTCCGCTCGTCGTTTGTCTTCCTCGACTTTGCTTGTCAAGATCAATTTTAGAAGTTCTGGTTGGGATTTGTATTGATGGATAACATCCTGTAGATCGTAAAAGGATGGATTGGTGTTATTGTCCTGGGGTATCCGTGGCGCTGTAGGGTGAGTGTATTCTTGTTGTTGTGATGCGAAAGTGGTGGGTTGGAATCCGGTGGAAGCAATATCGTTCATGTAGATGATTCTTTGTGTTATATAGGATTAATAAAGAAGTAAAGAGAAGAAGAAGAAGAACAAGAAGTTAAAGGGAATGAGGAGAGAAGAAAAAAGGGAAATAAATCTAAGGAGGTTGCTTTTTAAATTGCGGGGCCAAAGGAAACATGGCGAGTTTTTTTTTCTTTTTCTTTTTTCTTCCCGCCTCCATGCGCTGTCCGTCTTTTCGCGGGATTTTCATGTGCAAAAAGTCACTTGTCAGCTCTGCATCTTGCATTGAAATAAACAACCAAAGTGGAATATATACTCCTCTTAATGAAGTTAGCTTAACTCATGTCTCCTCTATCTTTTCTCTCTTTTTCTCTTTTGTTCTTCGTTTGTAGGAGAAGCAATCTATGACCTGGTGCGTCATTAGAGATTTCTATTGTACAGATAAAATATCAATCCCCCTCTCTTCGCAATCCCCTTTTTCTCATGACAAACCTGTTTCGCCCAACGGAGTTCAAACGTCTTGCCATTTTTACCCATGTTTTGCCGCCTTTTGCCACTTACCCCACTTTTAAAAACAAAATATCCATGTGATCAACTAACATTGCCACTGGTAACAGCCCATACTACCTCACCTGACCAACAGGAATGGACACTGAAAGCATGGAAACCAATGATAGATCCTCTCCTTGAGAAGCAGTTGAGGCAAGTCCTTCGGGTCGCCCAGGTTGGCTGGCTGTATATTTTTTGTTCTGACGGTTTAAACCATTAGCCGCCGTTTTATACATGGTGAGTAATCCTATCCAATAATTCATCTACGGAATCCGAATTACAGAAAAAAGTAGGGTCGTCAGGGCCATGAAGAACCAATCGGTCCTTTCGATCGAAAAATAACCTTTCCATTCATTTAGCAAATTGATGTCATACAAAGCATAAGAAAGGTGAAAGATAGCAGCTCAGCTTCTTTGGCAAAATGGCAGTTCATCCAAAGTCGGACAGGTCAAAAGAGATAAATAGGATGACAAATGCGAGAAACATTGGGAACATTTAAGCATATGTAAATGGCAAAAGGTTCGTTTTTCAGCCCCTATCTTCATTTGTTCCCGTGTTACGTCGTCGGAGAACCATGGAAACGTTTCACAGCTTCATGTCTTTCCAAGAACTCAGCTGCATCGTCCCTCTTAGTCTCTCTCTCTCCCTCTCTGTTGGCCATTCCCCGATAGAGCAAACCATGCACCATCCGCGGAACGAAACAAAGAATTGATTTAGCAAAAAAAGCGTAATAAATACCGAAGGAACCCGCAAGTTTATTTCATAGCGAGACACACAGACAATGCAAAGTTTTTGACAACCGAAGAGGGTTTCTAACTAAAAAAATTTACGATCTGTGTTCCCATTGACCCATGGCACTCAAGAGCTTCTCGGATCCGAAACCTAAATCATCCTTGAGTAAGAGTTTATCACTCAAGTCACTGCAAGAATCGCTCTGGCTAATGAGAAAAGATAGGATGGCTGTATTTGAAATCCGAAGAATTCACTATGGCCGATGCGTCGCGGAAAACCAGGAGATCACCACGGCGGACCTTGCCCTTTTCATGCACCGCCGTGCGCATAATTCAAAGCCACCGTGACAGGTTTGCTTTTCCTTTGCTCTGAAGGGAACTCCTTTTTGGGCATCCAGACAATTTTCTTCTATTCTCGACCGAGCACACAACAAAGAAAGCGATGAAGCAGCAACCAGGAACTAAATTTAAGCGGCAGCAAAACAATGAACATGATAAAGGAGATAGCTTAGGAAAGATTAAGAAACGATTAAGAGACACCAAACGAGCATTAAACAAGGTAAAACGCGTGAAGAAAGCATGAGAATGGATCGTCATGGAAAAAAGAAAAAAAGAAGAGCTCAACTTGTCCTAAACAAAAAATAAAGGGTACTATATCTGCTGCCGCTCGTATCAGTTATGAGAGACGATTGAAAGCGTTGGAATTTGAGCTTGGAGAGAAAATGATTGATGCGAAAGAACAGAAAATGAAGCAAAAATACCACAAAGTAAAACATTTCGGTAAGATTTCTAGTCTTTACGGGAAAAATCAGAGGCGCTTTACTGATCTATGGACTTTGGTTATAGAGAAAAATAAGGTCCAACGTAAATTAAAAGCAGCGAAGAAAAAGGTGGAGGAGGCAAAAACTGAGGAGGAAAAACAGAAAGCCGAAGAGGAAGCAAAGAAACTGAATATTGATTTGATGTATATCTTGGTACGCTAAAGAAAGTAGATGGTTGCAAATCACTTACTTGGGATTTCCCTCTGTTGTAGCATTATCCACCGACGAAACCCTATGTATCCTTATTCCCAAAAGAGAATGCGGACGATACCAATAACCTCAAAGTACGGGAAGAAGTGCGAGGAAAGATCAAAGAGATCCTCGATCACAGTGGCGATATGGAGGATCTACGTAAATGGTATAGGGCTCAATACCGAAAGGCACTGGTCAGGGCAGGTGAAATACCAGAAGTCAAACCGCTATTGGAAGAAGATAGAATGGAAGAGACCACTCCAGCTCAGGAAGACCAGGAACAGCCCAGTGCCAGTGGCATCCAAGATGACTTCTTTGAGTGAACTAATTCACTTAATCAAGCAAAGAAAAAATCCATCGTTCAGCCCAATTCCTTCTCCCCCCGTCTCTCCTCCACTTGTTCTTCATTTTGTCCATTTTCTTCAAAAAATAAATGATGCATGCATGATCTTTTTACCACTTTTGTTCGATGATTCCGTTAGTAGGAATAGGATTCGCAGCAAAAAAGAGCAGTAATATTGAAGAGCAGCTAAAAGAGATTACTTTTTCGCATCATTGAATGAATAACAATAAATAAATCTCTGAGGAACAAAGAATAACTATTGAAAACGATCAATTAGACCTGGATCATATTAGGGTATCTAAGCGCATTTGGTTCTACAATGTATACATTCTTTTGGATAGCTTCTGATAAGCTAGGGCTTTCGCAGGGTCACATTCAACGCCAATACCCTCGTTGTAGCATCTTGCTATTACGGAAAAGACACCGGAAACACCCGATTCAACAAGATTTAGTAGCATTTGGAAGCCAAGGCCAGCATCTGCCTCTTTGAAACCCCATCCATAGATATGGTAAACGGCCACCATGAATCTCGCGTATGGTTCTGATTCAACAATCCTCAAAAACGTCTGTAGGGCTCTTTGTCGATGTTCTTCCCTCTCGATAGGATCTGTTGCTGCTTGGGCTAAAGCATGCTCCACTCTTCCGATGCCCAGTAAAGCGGTGGAAACGTTGCGTCGTTGATAAGCATAAGCATACCATTGTAATGCTTTATCGTAATGGACCCCCACTACCTTGCTATACCCTTTTTCATAATACTCAGCCGCTTTTAATGCCGATAAGCATTCTCCTAAAAGGCCACCGATGGCATAGCACAGAAATGCCGCCTCTTGATTCTCAGATATTTCGACCCCATCGGCCGTGAACCCAGTACGGTAAAGTGTTGCCATTTCGTAATAAGCTTGCCATTCCGACAAGTATGTGGATTTCTCACACATACGCAGCGCCGTTTTATAGTCACCAAGGCTGCGCAATATCTTGGCGAGTTCGTAGTAGAGTGATCCATACCCAATGTCAAGCGTCAAAGGCAAGACTTGCATTTTATTCTGCTTATAGATGTCTCGGCAAGCTGTGCCCTGCAGATCCTGTTTTTTCTGGTGCTGACAAGCAGGTTCTGTGCGTTGTTGATAAGCGTCAATGTCTCCATCGGTATGAACAACGGCTTCTGCTTGTCTCAGGATGCCTTCAGAAAAGCGAAGTTCATCAAGAATCACTTTGGACGTTTCCTGAGGAAATCTCTGCTCCGCCATCTTTTGACTTAGGTGCTGATGGACCTGCCATTGGGCTTGTTTATATCCGTGTACCGTTATTTTCTCGGAAACAAAGCAGCTCAGACCATTTGCGGTAAAACAGAGGTAAATCCGACGAGATCCTTCAAGGTTGACCTGACTTTCAAGTACAACACTATCATGGTATCGGATGTAATCATTATCAATATTATTATCGTCCTGCGCAGATATTGTCTGGTACAGCTCGCCTGGAACACTTTGGAATTGGGACGGACAACGCACTTTTCTTTCCGATCCATCAGGCAAGAATAAATTGTCGCTTTTTCCGTCGGTATCCTCTTCTTCCGTACTCCCTTGCAAAAACGTTTCCTCACTTCTACTATTCCAGGGACATCGCACTATTTTCCTACGCGTACATGTAAGTCAGTGGGTTAGCTGATGGACATAAAATAGAATTTCCCGAACCATAAATAGTCTGCAGCTGATGTAGCCATCGTCTTCTTTGATTCTTCTTGTCCTGAGCTATCTATCAGGGAAGCGTCCGCTTTCAGTAATTTGCTTGCAGATACATATGAATTGATGATGTCGTAAGCCAAACGTCTCATATCGTTGGAATCTGTAGAATCGTTGCATGCTTTGATTAGGGATATGAATTTGCTATCATCCACGGCAGATATTTTGGCTGTCAGTAAGGAATCTATGAATCGTAAATAGACCAAATCGCCGTAGTGCACATGCTGCAGCTGTGTCAGATTTCTGCTTTGCATTGGTTCGGCAGGCTCGATTTTGAGAATAACACTGTGTTTCACATTCTCCCGAGCAGAAAAATAAGCTTCCGTTTGCTGTTGCAGGACTGATATGGGTGAAGAAGGAATGCTCTCGTCTTCAGAGTCTTGCTTTTCTTCCAAGTAAAACTCAAGCGGACAGTTATAACGTACACGGTCATCAGCTGCAATCACATTTTCATATATCAATTGCACCTGCTGTCGTTCCTTGGCATCTAATAGTTCGTAAAGAGGCTGCAAGTTTCTGCTTTGAATGGCTGTGGTACTAATTTTGGCTGATGCTATCCAACTCTTGACGTCGTTCCATAGTAAATGGACAGAATCGCCACCTTACAGGTTCAACAACAAGTTAAATGGATGCTTTTACAAAGATATTCTAGCACGTACCAGCAGCTCGTAACTTCTCGCTCTGAGCAATCGATTTTTCGATAGTTGCTCTTGCTAAGTTGCGGGAAACTTGTCCTTCGGAGCGTGCAATGACTCTCTGCTCGTTGAAATCTACAGACTTTTTGCTTTCGTTTTCTTCCAATGCCAATTCGGCTATCTCTGATATGCAATATGTCTCCAAATATCGTTCATAGCGGCTTTGAACATTGTAGTCAAGCGGCTCCTGTTGGTATGCGCATCCGTCGTGCGGGATCCTAGCTACCAATTTGGCGCCTACACCGAACTCATGAGCAAAACTGTAATAATTATTTTTATAGATCCAGTTGTTACCAATATTCACTTGCGTGGGGTAGTAGTACCCAAACCGTTGAAAAACGTCTTGTAATGCGTAGTATGTATCGTAGTCCGATTTACCGACTTGCAATACTTTGCTGATCTCATCCTTAAACTGGCTTGTTGCTCGAATAAATTTATCCGGAAGGTATATCTAATGATTCAAGCGTAAATTTCTTCTAGCCGCTATAGCCGCGATAAGCATGTACGACGAACCTCTTTGTAAGTTACGTAAGCTATGTCGTACGGAGCCTCCGTGCTTATATCTTCGTCTTTGTAATCACCGACGCGTTCTTTATATGCGCCTTGTGACCCCAATGTAAAGCCGAGACTTCCAGGAAAGTCCTGTCCCGACTCAATGTCCAAGGACGAATATTTCTCAACGTGTTCGAAACTCTTACCATACCGCCTGACAATCTCTATATTAGGCTGGTTCGAGTAATTCCGTAACATAGTCAGCCTGGAGACAATAGTGTCTTCGGAAAGCTCGATAGCTTGTTCCTCGGCAATTGCTCCATCAAAATGTACTGCACGCGGGAGCTCAAAAAAATAATCACTGCAATGTTTTTTGCGATCATAGAGGCGTAGGATTTGGCTCCGTTGTTCCTGGTCTAGCACCTCATACATCGGTCTCAGCGACTTGTACCGAATACGTTTTTGATTGTTTCGGACAGAATCGATCCAACCTTGGTATCCTCCAGACGTAGAACTGCCTCCTGATACGATTGTAAAATGCGTTATTAAATCGGATCATGCTTGGTTGGAACCTTCATAGCTATTCTTACCGACGGTATGAACCGCAGTCGCCATGAGATGTATATAGAGCAAGACTTCAAGGTCTTCTATATCGTTTCTTGACAACAGGTCACCTGTTGGATGACAAAATCTACTTTCATACGCAATCCGCCCGCCTAGGCAGATGTATAATAAACACTCTGTTATGGAGCGCGGAATACATTCCTACCTAGTAAAATTGAGGACGGGTAATAATATCCAAAAAGACTAAAAACATTTTCCAGCTCGTTGTACTTTTCCTCGTCATCTTCCATATTGAGCGCCTTTGCCACGGCTAATTTTAAGTCGTCCGTTGGCTTGATGTGCTTTGGATCAAAGATCAACTAATATTTCACGTTAGATTGTGCAATAAGCACAACGAAAAGCAAGTGTTTATGCGCTTGCAACTCGGTCATTCATCGGCAATTCCTAGTCACTCATCACTCCTGTAACAGATTACTGGTAAAAGACATGTCCATACCATGTAATTCACGTACAACTATCTTACAATGAGATAATTCGGATTGCATTATGCTTCCTCTATCACCAAGAAATTTTTTTTCTCGAATTTGGCTGCGTTGGTAAAACACTCACTTTCCGCATAGTCTATTTATTTTTTACTCACCTCCTTGTATGCCACATACATAACAAAATATCTTTGTCGCTTAGTTTCCGATTGCAGCCGTGTCCTGTTTTTGTTGATATAATAACCCATTGCAGCATCTGCAAAACCAGGTACTTGTTCTATCCCCTCCGGAAAGTCGTCTGGTAGAAAGGCATGCGTATTTAGACTGATCGACAGATCCGTTCGACGGACCAAGCATTCAATACGAGGCTCCCCTTGAGCAACCGTTGATCTCATCAAATCACTGATATATTCCTCGTCGATCCATTCAACTGCATCCTTTTCCGAAAGTAATCCATCAAAATGCACACCTCTTGCAACACCAACTTTTGCTTGCTGCCTGGAAAACAAAGCAAGCGCATCTGCTGCTGTGTCATCTGCTTTATGCAGGGATTTCATAGAAATGGCCTGATTATCATAGCAGGCTTTGTATATGCGTTGGATTTCTGCACTGATGTGGTCTTCAAAGAGTTCGTAGCATGGACCGACATCACCAATTAGAACTAGACTTGGTTGGTTTATTGTGCTCTCAAGCCATCCATCAATATCAGGGTAGTAGCCATCAAGAAGGCTGGTATTGCCACCTGCAACAGCAAATTTAGACGAGTTAACTACACCGGATAGATCTTCTATCTCTTTTTATGCAGATCATACCAAACGTTTCCCACGGTAAGTTCTTATGTAACACACTTTCGATGATCTTCTTCGGGGCATCTAAGGAATCGCAATCGGATTTGTATTTGAATTTACCTCCTTAAAGAGTGAAATAAGGTCAACATGTCGATCGATTCAACCAATTCATCGCATCTCATTGTCTTACCGATTACAATTAAAGATGGATAATAATAGCCGAACGATTGAAACACTTTTTCTAAATTATTCAGTTTATCATTGTCGGTATTGCCTTCTAATGCGTCGCGAATTGCTTCTTTAAAGGTTTCCGTTGGTTTAAATACTCCTGACGGGAAGAAAACCTGACGATGATGGTGTTAATCACTAACAGCGTTTCGCGATTTAAACAAGGTTTACTGACATATCTTCGAGGTATATTTACAGCTTGCATTTGCTGGACAGTTTTCGCACAAATACTTTCAAGAGCCTTGCATGCAAAATAACGATAAGCGGTTGTTCCTGGCAAAGTGAGTGCAGAAGCGTCGCACTCCGTAGCACTTTGCACAAGCAACTTTTGCCATGTGCGATTTCTACGTGGCACGTCCAGATCACTCTGAGGGTAAAGGTAGATTTCGCCGCTGTTGGCTACTTCAACGGCTTCGGCTTCAGCAGGTGTGCCGTCGGCATAAACACCGTGTATCCATTCTTTGGGAATGCTCAAACCATTCTTTAAACGACGGAAGTGACAGTGTCATTAAGATGCGTGTGCTGACCATCGCTTTTCTTACGGAAGCGCTACTTTTTTCGGCGGTTGACTGTTGCTGACCCATGACGATAAGAAGACGCAACGAACAGGCTTTCTTCTCTCTGTCTTTTTCCACGCTAACTAAATAAGACTTTAGCCCGTCTAAGCCCAAATACCATTCTTGGTGCAATTTCACCCTATATATAGCTTGTAAACTATTTACTTTGCGATTGAGAGATTTTGGACAGGCACCTCTCTTTATTGTTCAGCTAAGAAGATGCTGTCTTGACCTGCACAATACCATAGGAATTGCGTTATTATGAGATCACTTGTTTAAAACTGAAGTCCAACCGAGGAAATATCTCTAAATTCTTGAAGATAATCAGTGCGATTGACCAATTGGAAGGAAGGTTAATAACAAAAAGCAAAAAGGACGAATGCGCAAAGCGCTTTATCATAGAGTTAAAACCTTTTGAAGGAATATGTAAAGATGAGAGATGGGTGAGTGCAACACTGTAAGCTTATAAGCCCAATGAAAGACGCAATGGAAAGATTGATTCAGTTCACAATGCATGGGCTGCACATCATTGTTACTGGAATGTTTATTGAAGATGGTTTGAAAGTCACCATAGCTCAAGCTTTGTAATAACTAATACCTTGGGATATCCTCACGTCTTTTGGTAATTGATATTATGGGTTATGCACGATCATTTGCGTCTCTTTTGAGATAGTATGTGCAGCATTGTTCCGTAGTGAGCACTATATCACGTCGTATACCATTCAATGCCACGGAGTGTTTCATGCCTTCATTTGCAATCGACATGGCTTTGGGGTACCTTACTGATTTGTTCGAGACCTTGGTAAGAAACGCAATTGCATGCATTCATGGCTGATCATATAGAACAAAGAAGGCTTTATCCCATTTCACGCGAGTACTTTGCTGCTTAGTAGGAAAAAAGAAGAGGGTACAGTCATTGTGCGGGAAAGACATTCCCTGTTTAACTGTCCCGAAGGACTGTTATCTGAGAATCCCAACTTTTTTTTCTTTCTGCAGCCTGTTAGAAAAAAAAAATTCATAACTATGCCTCGTACGGAAAGAAAGCCACGTCCAAACAAAAAGAGAGGAAAGAAGCAGAAGAAGACTGAAGACAATGAGAACACAGCCGTGGAAGACTTTGGATCAACAACCGATCAAACTAACTATGTCCCCATGGAAGGAACGCAGCCTTCAATCGACGAACAGCACTTTCAAGCAGGTCATTACGGTGAAGTAGACGAACAAATGCTTGGCTATTTCAAAAGTGTCGAGAACTCTTTGGACGATCCTCAGTTTGAGTCGGCCGAAGGTAAGAAGAAAAAACCAAATGGAACCAAACTACGATCGACCTTTTGCTCAACACGATACTTTTAGATCAGCGATTGTTCGTGGGAAATGTCTATACGGAAGTCGAAGGCAACGAATTGCGTTTGTCTACCAATTATTCTTGTTCATTGATCCTCGAGAAGCTGTTAAAGGTTTCCGATGCATTCCAATTGCGTGTATTTATGGATAAACTGAGTGGCCGGTAAGGACACCCGAGAAATAGGAAGCAAACTGTATTTAGCTTCTGGAAACTGATATCCCTATTCTTAGTTCGGTTGAATTATTTGCACATCGATTTGCATCCCATGTTTGTCAAACTTTACTGACGCTCGCTGCCGATGTGGTCGAACAAGAAGTTATCAATGGCACAGCGGAGCAGCCAAATCAGGAAGGTTCGGAAGAAATGGGTCAGCTTTTGTCGATGGAAGAATTGGTTCTCGGGATGTGCGAGGTATTTACCATGGATCCTTTTCAATCTGCAGCATCACTCATTGGCGGAAATGTAGGATATCAAACCAGTTGTAGGCGGTCTAATCTCCCAGCAGTTCGCCTCTCATGTGATTCGTATTCTATTGTTCGTACTAGCTGGAAAGCGAGTGGATGAGACCGGTGATGTGAAGGGTCGATTGAGAAGCAAAAAATCAGTCAAATACAAGACCGAAAACAACGACAACTTAACAAAGGTAAAACAAGCAATGTCTTTTGCGTAAAAGTGGTCTAAATAAGCAAGAGTAGAGTTCTGGAAGAGCTTCTAAAACGAGACGCGTGCCAGCTTCCTTTAAAGCGATGTTCCGCACACTTACCACAGAGTTGGCTATCAACTCCTCTGAAACTGAAGTGAGAGCACTCTCCGTCCATCGAGTCGCCAACCCTGTACTTCAGGTATGCGTGGAAGACGTGCACATACGGTGTGTGATATACTAAGTGGTGTCATAGCTTTTGTTGGAGATGCAAGAGGACGACGAGGAAGGGCAGAATGCGAGAAAAGTGCTGATCGACCGTATCTTGTGGGGTATCGTAACGGACAGTAAGTGTGGGCAAAGAGGATGACCGAGCTATGATTGCTTATTTCACATTTTGCATATGTGTAGTGGAGTCGCAAGCTGAGAACAAGGACCGCGACTCATGGTTTGAGACGTTAATCAGAGACCAAGTGGGATCACATCTTTTGGAAGTCATTGTTAAAGTGGCGCCAACTTCTGTCTATAACAAAATCTATTCGACGTACCTACAGAAAAAGCTCGAAAAATTCAGTCTGCATCCCATTGGTAACTTTGTGATTCAGAACCTTCTTAGCAGTGCAAAAAATGCGAAACAGTTCGAAATGATGGTCAAGGAGCTTAGTGGGTCGTTTGAAAAGTTGATGAGTACGTTGAGCGACAACGATGCTTGATACTGTACTAAAAAGAAAGGACATATTTGTTAGAAAACGGCAAGTATGGCGTTATTCGTAGTCTGATCGACTCTTCTGCAAGACTTGCAACTGCAGAAAAAGAGGTGTTAGATGCACTGGCTGGAGCTTTACATATCTCAGATGCCTACACTGACCGTAAGGAATTCGTCAACTGTGTGATGCGCATGTGGAATCTTGAGGTATAAAGGAAGAAAAGAAAAAGCATATTATAAGAGTTTGGACTTAACCAACCGGTAGGATTGGGATAATGCCTCCGAAGAGGAAAAGAGGAATACCCGCAACTTCCATCTTCAAGGGTCGTTAATATTGCAAGCTATCGTGAAAATGTCTTCTGAACATAACGCAATTGTCACAAACAGGTATGTTAAGCAAATATTTAACTGTGCGAAAACTAAGAGAACTAGTTTCTTCGCACAGAGTACTGACGTGACGAACCGTTGGTGCTTCTCTCCCGTGGGATCCAGAGCATATGAAGCCATTCTAACATCTGAGAACGTGAATCCGAAGATGAAGAAACGCGTTTTGAAGAACTTGCAAGGCAGCTATCCGGCTTTGGCTAAGGACAAGTTTGGAAGTCATATTATAGAGCATTGCTGGGCTGTGGCAGATATTGATATGAAGGTAGACATAGTAATTGAGTATGAGCAACCGAAGAAACTGAAAACTTATCTTAGGAAAAAATCGCTACGGAGCTTCTGAAACGAGAAAGAGATTTATCAGAACATTACATCGGCAAATGTGTTCTTTGGACTTGCAGGATTGAACAGTTTAAGAGACATCATGATGATTGGGTTCAGCGAGAGAAAGGAGCTGAGCGTAAACGTGAACTGTTCCAGGATATCTTGGAAGACAAGGCACCAAAAAAGAGAAAGGCATAAATTTACACCAATAGACAATTGCATTTAATTTTTTTTGTCAATACACTAGTTGCATATAGGATATGAACATAAGATAACAGGGTTTTTTTTTGGTATAGTCAAGGTATTGGTTTCAACAAGGAGGAGGGGAATATTGGATAATTACGACATCAGAGTCTATTTTGCTTGACAAGGACACATTCACCACCATTCTCTAAATCGATGTTGTACTGGTAAAAATAGCCTTCAGAAGTAAGCACCATGACTTGGGGTGTCGAGCTGAATCAAAAGATTTCTCGTCTTAATCAACCATAGCCGATTTTCGATCCATTTTCTTTACCTGCTCAATGCTACCAGACTGCGAACACCGGAGCTGGGAAGTTTTAGGGATGCGAAATTTCTCGAGGGTTCCCACATTTCGGTAATCATTTCTGGTAAATAGGATCCCACGCTGCCCGCTATATTGCGACCAATATTGAGCGACGATCGTCGGAGCATTTGTCTGTTTGAAATAATTGAGCGTCCATTTCTCCATTACACGCTTTATACTTCTGCTTATCTTACCCTACACTTCCACTTCGCGCTCTCTTGTCCATGGCCTCTCGATCCTGTTCAGGAAATACATCCTCTGCGTCTTGTTTTTGATCGCCATTGGCCAACTTAAAGATGTGCACGGTCTCGGAGTCACTCGAGACACACAATAGTGAGCTCACCAAGTTGAAAGACATCGAATAGATCTTGGCTGGATAAGAACCCCGACGGAACTGGAAGAGTTTGTGGCCTTCTGGAATGGAAAAGACGCGTATGACAGTACCCTAACAGTGGAACGAGAGATCAACTCGTTGTAAAGTAGATGTTATTTTTTTTTTTCGACCCAACCTTTTCGCTCGCTGTGGCTAGTAAATTGCCGTCGGAATTGATGGTGATGTGACTAAGTGGACTTTTGTGTGCTTGCACGATATTAGCTAACCGAAGCGAACTGGAATCAAAGATCTCGACATCGCCGGAAGTAGCGGCGGACTGTGATGTAGATTGATTTGCTGCTAAAGGTGATGACAAAGATGATTTGGATGGATATCCAACGAAGCAGTTATCACTTGACGGAGATAAAGCACAGACCGCTTAAGATGAAAGGAAATAAAAAGCAGACATAATTACTTAGCTCAACGTAAATTCCCGGTCTCCTTGTTGGTTTCTGGACCATTTCCTTGCTTACCTGTTGGATTCGGACATGTTTGGATGATTTGAAGTAGTTTCATGTTACTGATGTCATACACGTAGATTTGTTCCTCCAGCACGACAATAATTCTTCGACGGTTCATCTTCACAGCCAAGATAGAAGTGTGATAAGTCAATTCACAGACGGTCGACTGTCTCTGGCATAATGGAGGAGGAAAAAAAGAAAAGAAAAGATGGGCAAGAAATTGCGCCAGTCAATAAAAAGCCAAGGATCAGATAAATCGGAAGAAGTGAATCTTCTTCCTCACCTTGGTATTGATTATCTGCAGGTGCCTTGAAGTGAACGTGGTCTCTTTCTCAACAGTTGACCCTACCAATGCCACAAGAGAAGTACAGAACAGCATTTCAACAATGCTTGTCGCGACATCGCCTTTTTTTTTGTTTTTGGAGAAAACTTTCGTTATAGAGTGATTCGATCGCACTGGTCATTAGGTATACCTTTCGAATGGCATTCGCCAAAAGGTTCACAGTTGTATATTTTATACCCTGTTTTTGTGCCAATAGATATACAACTGAAGTCTTGGTTGAAGTTGACGTATGTCAATTCGCTGTTGCTTTCTTCACCCAGGTTCATTATCGCTTCGAAACACACAAAGTTAAAAAAGTGCGCCTTTTCTCTTTTGACGGTGTGGGTCTGAGATTTTCAGTGAGCAGTTTGAAAGCCAGATGGTCTAATGCGACGGGGATAGCCAAGACACATCTCTCTCGAATGCTTGAAATTATTATACAAAACTCGTCTTATACTTATTTTCATATGTACGGTTTGCTCTTCAGTTTTCAATATTGCTTTATCCATTTGTTTCAAACTTTCCATCATTCTTCTAATTCATGCAATATATGCCTCTTTCTGGCAAAGGTCCGTTCGGTTGTTGCAATCTGGTACAAATGCGTGATTTGCTGTATTGTGTAACCACCTTTTTTTCTTCCATACTATCTCTCGGCCTATCATGCATGCGTCCCGAGGTCTAACAATGTCTTCTTGCGTATTTTCTATTCATTGTAGCGTCTTTCATTACCGGCTTCCTAGCAGTTACAACCATGCAAAGCAGTTAAAACCCATAGAGAGTCAGCTGATTTTGAATGACGTCAAACTGGAGAAGTTTCGCATTCATATTTGAGCTTTTTTCTTTCTCTTTCTGTCGTGCTTTTTCTTTTTTTTTTTTTTTTTTGCTTGACTTGAAGGTCATGTCCTTGTTCGTAGGAAAATTACCTTCAGACTTTCGAAATGACGAACTGGAAGATTTATTCTACAAATATGGCAGAATCTTACGATGCCAAGTCAAGGTACGAATGGGTAAAAACGCTGAAAATCGAATCATGACTGAACTTGCGTTGCCGTTTACAGCGGGGTGCTAGCTACGGTAAGTTTTTGATGGCTTGAGGACCATGCATGGACTAGACAGCCAACTGCTGCAATGTTTTCTTGTTTTATTATGCATTTAGCCTTTGGGTTTGTTGAGTTTGAGGATAAGTACGATGCCTATGATGCAATGAGAGATAACGATGGATTGGTATGCTCTTTTCGGTTAGCGCTTTATCTTCTTCAATCCTATTGACCACTTACTTTTTTCTTTCCTTGATTCAGCGAATCGATGGCGTACGTATTGTAGTGGAACGTGCTAAAAGCCGTAGATCCTATGATCGTGGATGCTTTGAATGCGGAAAAGAAGGTAGGTGGGCGGATATTGTTTGGATATGGTTTTATTTATACACTGAATTGGTTAGGACATTGGGCTAGAGACTGCCCATTGATCTCCAGGTGAGTAATATGAGAGATTCAATAGTTTCATTTTATTTTTAAGACTTTGAGAGTATGGAGTGCTCTATTTTTCTTCTGTTGCTTTGCTTATTACCTGATTGTCTGATGATTATTTGTAGACGTTATCGATCTAGATCCCCTTCTCCAGCCGCGCATAGAAGAAGTCCGAGCTATTCACGCTCTCCTTCTCCCCGTACAAGAAGATCCAGTGCACGCTCACGCTCTCCCTCGCCTCGTCGCAGTAGTCGTTCGGATCGTTCAATTTCTCGATCGAGAAGTAGGGAGAGACGTCGAAGTGTTACACCGGATTCACGCCAAAGTCCACCAAGATCTGGATCGCCCTAACAAGTTTGGGGTAGGTCTAAATATGTTTTATACATTTTAAACGATAAAAAAACTGCACATAACTTTAGTGTAATAAGCTATCGATAATTAAATGAAGTTTATAACAGAAAGAACGTATTTATTGGAGTATGTTGCAAGACTTTAGATTTTTTTTCAATGAGTCAGTTATACTTTTTACTTCACCTACACTAAAAAGCTCCATGTCTGTTACAATCTCTGAACAATAATAACATTGCAAAATGACAAGAATGAAACTGTACGATTAAGATGACCGAAATGATTTAAATTGTTTTACAACATCTAAAATTCGTTATAATGCGCTGGCGGTTATAAGTATCCAACTCATGCTTTCAATCGCACTTTGATCATATTGGCAAAAAAGCTTTAAAACAGGTTATATACTATCCATATCAAGCGTTCTTAACAAACAAAAAAAAAGCTAGTAAAGATTTGAAAAATATGCTACTTAATAAAAAGTATTTTTCATGTTTGCCTCTATATCAGAGTTATCGCAAAATAATAACAAAGTTACTTAATCGTCGAAAGCAGCAGTGCACCTAAGCATATGTTGTGTACTTAATTAAATTTGAAAATGGTGTTGTGTATGTATATTTTGTTGTGTACGTAATTTTTAAAAGCTACTTTCTTTAAAAGATATATAAGGTACCTATTTCTATATTATATTTAAAATAATATTGTTTTGAATAATGTTGTGAACTTAACTATTTATTTAATTGTAATAGAAGTTTATCTGTATTATTTCGGTTATATAATAAAAATATGAAGCATTCCAGGCTTCCAACTCCGCCTGGATGGTGTAGTGGCATCATTCACGCTTCGGATGCGTGAGGTCCCGGGTTCAAATCCCGGTTCAGGCCTTTTTTACACTACCTAATTTGGGTGGTTACACAATTTGTCGCCCAATCATATCACTTCTCTGTACTAATGCTTTAACGAAGCGTTCATCCAGACAAGCAACGGGCATGTGTCATATCCCTTTTACTGCTTTTGAAGACCCGAATGTTTTATGACAAGCAGGTCACACAAATCACTCATGATCAATGATCGCTCTCGATACTATTAGATAATCTCCTCTTATGTTTCCGCTTTTTCCGGTTGAAAGATGTTTTGAGGCTACTAAAATCTACATAACCGTCGAATAAACCTTGTTCTTGACCTCTATTATAGCATTCCTTCCAATCCATGCGCTCATTTCTACGACTTTTGCTCTTCTTGAATTTTATCACGAATCTGTAGTCAGGGTTGTCGTACATGTGGATATCTGGCAATTCGTCGGGAGCTCTTTCCCTGGCAACTGGAATTTCATAAACAGATTGCTCAGGTTGCAACGTAGCAAGATGCCTGTGTCTGCATACAGCAATAAATCCGAAGCCTTCCTTAATATATCCCTGTACACGATCTCAAGAAGATTGTTCTGAGGCAGACTGAATCCGTTGAAATTGTAACTCCATCTGGTCACACCATTTCGACAGTAAATCTGTGTCATCATCCTTGTTCATCCATTCAGCCTTGTATTTTTCCTTCGCAATCTTATAAAGCAACTGTATAGTAGGGTCTCTTCGTTCCCCTAGAGTTAACAAAGACCTTTTTTGCTTGGTGAAAAATAAGCACAATTTCACCATAGGCTGTCATGGCATATCTTGGCGTAAGATATCTATAGATTGTGCATCTAACAGGAAGTATTTGTTCGCCCAAATTTTGCACGGCACCTCCTACATATACGGAACTTGTTCGCTGATTCGTATGTTTTCTTCCAGATCGTCGACACTTATATGGTCAATGGGAATGATCAATATGATCGGTTCTTGCTTGTAAACTTTGTACACCGACAGGCAATACTGTGCGCACTATGGGAAGTGGTTCCTGATGTACTATTTTTTACTTAATGGAAAATAGTACATCAGGAACTAGAAATAGTCAATAGGAACTCGTAGAGACCAGAAGGAACCCACATTTCCCATAGTGGCGGCGCGTTTCACAAATGTCAAATCCACGGTGTGCTGGACTTCCATCAGAATAGGCGGTAATATGTTCCTGAGCATGCAGTTAGAGACATACAACAGGTCTGATCTTGTACCGTCTATCCATTCACAATCTCCAGTAACGTGCGTGTGATGCATAATCGTCGCCTATATTCAAGAAAACCAATGTGAGATCGCGTTAAAGAACAAATGATAACGCAGTTGAGAGAAATTATGTACCTAGTAGTGTCGTGATAACGATTTCCATTGTACGTTTATCTTTTAGAGCTGCCTTGCTTATGCGGGTCGGTACCGGGTCGATGAATATACGGCAATGTCAATGTCAGCAATTGCAACTCTGCCATTGCGATGTAAACGTTATCAATTGCATCAGGACATCTAGTCT
Source organism: Apophysomyces trapeziformis B9324 (assembly GCA_000696975.1). Taxonomy (NCBI): domain Eukaryota; kingdom Fungi; phylum Mucoromycota; class Mucoromycetes; order Mucorales; family Mucoraceae; genus Apophysomyces; species Apophysomyces trapeziformis. Next base: position 35,042 of record JNDP01000920.1, read on the forward strand.
GTAATGTTACCTTCTTCGGTTGGTTCACAGTCATCGGAAAATATATATTTGAGATGTTCGTCAAGAAAGGAAACTAAAGGAAGGTACGTGTCAAAAGGCTAGGAAATTAGAAGAAATGGTTAAACCAAGTGACAAGAGTTTGTCCATGGGGCCTGTCAGTTGGGATCAAAGGATAATGGTGTTCGTGTAGAAGCGAGCATATGACCGACCAACGATGGATCTATGACGAACCGGTACTTTTAGAAAGGGATAGGCGTACTGGCAGCATGTGGATTAATTTTCATTGGATGCTTCAATACGTTTTCTGTTATAGAACAGATATAATGCAATAACATAACATCTCTGCTTGTTTGTAAAGCAACATTTAAACGTGAAAGCTTAGAATGATGTGACATACGACCTGGTAATATAAAGTTTCTGGCTGGCATTGTGCCTAGCTCAAATTTTGCTCACCGGCTTATTTTTTCTCCTTGTGGCAACACTTCTTGACATGCTTGGAGGACCGTCTTAATTTTGCACAAAATACAGTTCCATTTGGCATCGCTTAACGACGTTTGCAATGGACATGGCCATATGCGAATGCAACAGAACATTGGAATAAGTATTGTTCCAAAATAATCAAATGTAATTAGGATGGAGTTATTTTGACGCTTATAATGAATTAGTATGCTCTGGTTACTTTGCAGTTTCCATGACCGCGCATTAAATAAAGACCAATTCTTGGAAAAGGGCGACATGGATGGGTTTCCGACAAATACTCAAGGTTCCGTTTTTGCTATGTAGGCTATCTTACACGGGCAAAGATTATGCTGACGGTGCTGATGGAGAAGAGGAAGCGGACAAAGAGGTAGAGGAGTAATGCTGCATCAGATCAAGCAACGACTTCCTTGCTTTAATTCCTTGCTCCCGTCGTCGTTTTCCTAAAAAGGTTCAGATAAGATCAAAGAATTGTCGCATAACCTGAAAACTGCTTACCTTCAATGTAGCGCATACTTTCTGCATAAGTTCTCGGAAGCAGATTAGGAACCGGATTGTCAAGCGATTCCAATGTGAAGTGAAACGTATTTGTAACGTAGCTTGTGTTTTTTTCGATATCATTCACCTCGGCGGTTACACTAACTTGGAAGGACCGATGCGGATCTCCTTTGGCATAAATGACTTGTGATGACAGGTTAAGGAAGGCACCGACTGGTACAGGTTTGCTGAACACGATCTCATCGAGTGCACGGAGCTTTACTTGGGATTTCACAAACATGCAGCCTGTCGCATGTGCTAATTCATAAGCTCGTCGCATTAACTACGATTAGCTCGTTAAATCCGATTGCAAGAAAAAGAAAAGAATTGATCAACACTTACATAACCGCCAAAGATGTTGTTGTGTATGTTACGGTCCTGATCCGTATTTATCAAATTTAAAAAAAACCAGTACACTGCAACCATATCAGACTCACCTGTGGCTGCATAAGGAATACGCTCTGGAGCGTGGTATCCTCCATCCAAACCGTATCCTTAGGAAGCATTTCCTTTTCTTTTATATATACGTAAGCAATTTAGCATCGCGGCGCATGGGACACGACTTACTGTGTTCAAAGTTCGAATATTTGATGTACAAATCATGGATGTCTAGACGCTCTTCGGCGGTAGGCGGAGCTTTTGACAGTGCCATCTCTCCAGCAAGTCGCTTACGCATCTTAGAATCTTCATATCCCGCAGATTGATTAACAAACCGCACTTAGCCATCTTTTCGTATCCATTACCTTCAGCAAACTTGAACAACTTTTTTTCCTCGGCATTATTCAGCTCCAAGGGATTGACCTGGATCGATTTGCCTGTCGCAGAGTTTTTGGCAACCATGGTAAAACGTGCAAACAAGACCGTATTGGAGGTGGGCTTCGCCATAAAATCTTTTTCAAGCACTGCATCCGTCGTCTTAGCGGATGGGTCATAGCCAGGAATAGTATCTACTTTGACGAACACTAAAAATGGAAGGAAAAGGAATCACTGTGTCAATATCACCCAATTGGCGACGGCTAGGACAACTTGCCTTCCATACTGCTCTTTCCGACATACGTAACATGTCCCGATAATTTAAGATCACCTACTTGTGCAGGCAGTAACAATTCAAGACGGTCTAGAACGGAATTTGTTATATAACGATTTTTCGGCATAACGCAGCCCAATGCTTTACCCACGGAAGCAGTAACGATAGTAACAGGAGGCCCAGGTGGCAGCGGGTTAGTATCCACGTGTTTGTATGCAATGGCACCAGCCAAGGCATCGAGATCTGTCAGGGCAATGAGTAACATGGTTGTTGACATTGGGGGTCATTTCGTATACCCTCAAGCATCTTGCCAATACGAATCTTCCCACCACTGGAAACATATTCTTCCAACAAGGCTGGAGAAGACTGGAAAGGCAAATATTCTTCCATATAGCTATCTGCCATCTAAAAAAAATAATCCGTCTGTCAAGTAAAGCATATGCTTTTTCATTTTTTACGCTTACCGTCTTTGTCAAGAGCTTGTGTTCATGCGGTGTTTCTTCTTCTGTCAATGGCCTTTTGTTTTCCTTCTCCAAAATCCTATCCATCCAGAAAGTTACTGGACGGACAGTATAAAGCCCTAAGAGAAGTCATTGATTATGCACAATGAACTTGCGCGTCAAAGCATATATCGATGCTTACTGGAAGTACTACTCTCGACTTCATTGACAGACGAGGTTTGTTTTACTTGATGGAGGGTATGTCTTGTTGCTGTAGTCAAGCTTCTCAGAGCAATGGCTCGACGTAAAATATATCCGGATTTACGGATAACAAACATGTTACTTTTACGTAAGAAGAAATAAAGAAAGTAACTTTGCTATTTTTTTTTTCTTTTCATTCCTTTTTTTCTGATGGTGTCGGAATGAGAATTGCCACGTTGTCTCCGCTGGGGTTGGTCCCCAGATTTGGCGTGTCCTCTCTATTCGATCACCCATCCCTTTTATCTCCGGGATACATATCGTCGCCGATATCTATTCCCGAACACATTCCACATATCATCCTAGTCGCACGCCATCTGTTGGGTAGGGGGTTAGCGTAATCAACCATACTCCGATGATCCAGCAAAAACAACTTTTTATTCCCTGACTCGGTGTTCATGTGTTCATCCATAGCCATAACAAGGCTTAAGCAAAACAAGAATATGAACCCTGCTTCATTTGTTGATCTCTCCCCCCGAGCTATTTTCATTACCTTCATCAATAGGATGGCCTCTCTGCAGTGACCCAAGTGGTCCCGTCAACGGTTGACTATCGCTTTGAGGTAAAGATGAAGCATCCGCGTTATCTATATGTTTCCCTTGAAGGATCGGCGCCATTTGTCGAGTGAAAGGCCCTTGCGTTTCTTGAAGGTTGGGTGTTACAGACTCTGAGTCATGTATCCCAATCCGGTCAATGTTTCCCTTAGATAAGTGTCAAGATATAGGCCACGCATATGATATTAGTCATTTACTTTTTCTTCGTCCATGCTAAAAAAGAAATGAAAAATTATGCACTTTTTTTTTCTTTGCTGGGGTTGTCAGCTTATCAGAAACAAAGGGTGACTGTCTAGACTTCCGTGCGATCGAATGATCGCCCCCTCTGTCACACAAAAAAAATACTTTGTCATCTGCTCTATGTCAATTCCCTTATCTTTTCTCGACATCAAAGTCGCGCCTCGCTAATACGGAAGTCATAGGTTAACAACTACAGAAATCGTAGTTGTCCAAATCAGAAAAACGTGATATCTGCAGTTAATAATTGTGTGTTGCTGGCAAATCCCGTTTGCCAACTTTCGGGATTGCTACGGTCCTCTTATCGTCCGCATAATTTTTTGATTCAATATGAACAACCCAGCACGTCGGCTGGCCCAAACCAGTTAGAGAGACATATGCTTTCAGCTCACAACCAAAATCAATGCTTCGTACAATCACACTTTTACATCATATATATTTTCAATTCATTGTAAACTGCAGAGCGTGAAGCGCGAGCCATTGGCATTCTTGCTCGGTGCTACTTTTTGGCCCAAATGCCACTACAAACAAAGAAAAGTCAGGCATTCAAGGTCAGTTGCGAGTATGGGCTAAGGACCGCTTACTAACAGCCGTATAAAAGGAAAGAAATGTTTGAATCCGCTCTTATCGCCGAGAGATAACGAAACATCGACGAACCTATTCTTGCTTAAAATGTATTTTAACGAACTGATGCTGCCTCTAATTCAAGCCAAAATTGAAAGAGCACACTTTGAGGCAAGAACGAAAAGAAGAAGAGGTATGGCTTGACCAGCCGTTGCTAGTAGCAATTCAGAAAATTGGCTTCTTTTTGGCTTGATATCGAAGTCAGATGTGTCCATCTTGGGACCCACTCGACAATTTGTCTCTGGCAGCCAAGAACAAATCGATACGTGCGATGGGATGTTCCTGTTTTTACATGTAAATGTTGCAATTTCATTCCCAAACGCATAACACAGGTGTTGTACTGTGTAAGGTTTTGACAGGCAAGCCACTCTCCTGGTGATGCTCTGTGTATGTGTGTGGCGCGCCAATGATGGGGCGAACATCGTGACTTTTTCTGCTAAAATCGTGTCTCAGGCAACGGTTCGCTTATCCTTTCCAAATCAGCATCATGAATAGCAGGCTGATCCCCGTCTTAGTTGCCATTGGTGTGGGTGTGACGACGAGTTTCTATACTTTCCAACCACTGTTGAAACAGTTCGAAGAGTAAGCTTCAGGACACATTTGCATGGGTCATGGAGAGGGAGAGCAAAGGAAACGCATTCGTTGACTGGCATGCTACTTTTTGTTTAGGGAGACCAATGGTACTTTTATCCGACCAGGCGATGAAGAAAAGCTCAAAGCCTTGACAATGAAGAAAAAGCAAACAAGCACAGCGCAAGAAAATGCATAGTATTCCCTGCTGACGACCTACTTCTTCTTCTTTTGTATAGATCAGCTCCTTGTTCCCTTTCTTCGTTTTAACTCGTCAGTCAATTGTATTTTACTTTTGTTTGCCATTGTATACATACATATAAAATCACATAGCATCCTACGTTTGAGCTAAGCTTATTGCTTTGGTTCGCTTCGGTTGGCATAATTGATTTGCAGACGACGGTCTTAACGTCCCGTGTTCAGTGCCTACGAGCTTGATCTGTATGGGAAACTTACCTAATACTGCTGCGGGCGAACAACGAAATGAACATACATCCACGAGTGGTGTCTATTCTTCTAGCGAGAGGTTTACTGGCGTGCTCTGTGGCAGCTGTCCTTCTTCCTTTCAGTCCCATTAAAGACAAAACAGTCCATTGATATGCAGTTTGTGATAGTGTTCGTAGTTGTTGATGTGTAATGAAAAATGTTAATTGTCTACAGTCAAATCGGCTTGATTCTCTGTAGCCATCTTGAAGATATCAAGATTGGATGGGCAGTAACAGGCGACGGTTATTCCGAATGCCTGTGACAACTGGAAAAGGGGGCGGTAATCTTTTTCTTTTTTCTTCCTTTTCTCTGTGTTTACCCGTTTTGCATATTGCAGAACTTTTGCACCATGTCCAAACCTCAACCTCTCGCAGTGGAAGCACCTACACGGAATGAAGAGGAGTACGAAAAAAACCATGTTCATGAAGTCTACGAAGTCATCGCCGATCATTTCAGCGACACGAGATACAAAGTAAAAGCAAACATTGCAGCATAACAGGCTCTGTTTACTGAAACGCCGTCTAGCCTTGGCCAGTAGTGGAAAACTTTTTAAATGGTTTACCGATCGGTAGTCTGGGTGCTGATGTAGGCTGTGGTAATGGCAAATACATCGGCGTCAATCCTCGTGCTATGATGCTTGGATCCGACAGGTAAAAGAAATAAAAAGGAGCAAGCCAAAGATAGCGCGTCGACTTTTTCATGGTTATATATCCTCGCTTAAACTATGCTATTTAAAGGAGTACCAATTTGATCAAGATTGTAAACCAAAGAGGATTTGAAGGAATGGTATGCGATGGATTAGATCTACCCTATCGAACCGCTGCCTTTGTAAGTTGATAGCATGGATTTTCAGTGGCTGAACGAGCCTAATGCAAGTGCAGGATTTTGCTATTTCCATTGCTGTCATTCATCACTTCTCCACACCCGAAAGACGCCTTAGTGCATTAAAGGTAAAATGGGAAAGAAAGGAACATATTTTATATTTGATCGAGCCAACAAGGGATCCTTTACGTCATTTAGGAATTATTACGGATTGTTCGACCGGGAGGAAGGTTATTAGTATTTGTTTGGGCATTGGAACAGACAAAGTTCAGTAAAAGGAATTTTGAACCTGGGAAACAAGACGTGTTTGTGCCATGGACATTAACGAAAAAAACGGGAAATGAAGAGGAGAAACAAGCTCCAACGGTATACAATCGGTAAGTCAGGCCACATTGATCGTTGTTGGAAAAGTGCTCATTTTTTTTAATATTGCATGTTAGCTATTACCATCTTTTCCAGCAAGGTGAATTAGATGGATTGTTTCACCAAATTACGGGTATTACTATCGAAGCATCTGGATATGATAGGGATAATCATTATGTGATTGCCAAAAAAGCAATAGAATAGAAAAAGATGAAAGAATAGAAAGGAGGCGGATAGAGATGAGACTTATGACTGAGAACGATTTTAAGTGGTTTTGTTCATTCCGTCATGTCGGTAAGGCCTTTTTCATTGGCAGATTGGACACCGCCATTTCGCGATTACGTTGGATTACGCATGTTTTGCGTGCTCATTCGGCGTTTCAAAAATCCAAAAAATAAAGATCTCTTTTCCCCGTTCATTTCCAGTTTCTTTCACACTTTCTTTCCTTGAATACGATGTTGGCCGCACGTGCTAGACTTTTCGCCACCACCTCCAGACGCGCCTTTGCAACAGCAGCAGCAGAAGCACCAAAGACTGTTACTGCAGATAAGAAATTCAAAGTAGTCGTGGTGGGCGCCGGACCGGGTGGTCTCTCAGGTAACGGAATACATTAAACCTTGTAGTTATGCCCGGAAACGTTGACGTTCGTATTTTGTGATAGTATCTTCGACCATTTCCAAATTGCTCGGCAAGAACCAGGTGGCCGTGATCGATCCTTCTAATGTTCACTACGTAAGCTCTTTCTGCCAAAAAGAAACGTCTTGGCTCTTTTTCCTTTGGCACAGTCGTAATCATCTTGTATTATCAAACAGTATCAGCCCTTGTGGACTTATGTTGGAGGAGGTCTCAAGGATTTCAGCGAGTCTGTCAAGCCAATGGCCAAGGTGATTCCAGCCAATGCCGACTGGATTCAGGATAAAGTGACGGAGTTTGACCCGGATAACAACCTGGTGAAATTAAGCGATGGCCGGGCCATCGGATATGATTACTTGGTTGTCGCCGCTGGTATTCAGATCAATTGGGACCAAATCAAGGGCTTGAAGGAAACCCTCGGAAAGAATGGCGTGACATCCAACTACTCTCCTGATAGCGTACAAAAGACTTACAAATTTCTCCAAGAATTCAAAGGTGGTAATGCCATCTTTACCTTCCCTAACACACCCCTCAAGGTAAGAAGGAACAAAAAAAGAAAGAAATTGGGAAGCAAAGACAGTCCATGGAGCTGACATTTTTCCTGGGTGATGAATGGGTTGTTTGTGTAGTGTCCTGGTGCACCTACAAAGATGGTGTTCTTGGCCGAGGAAGCTTTCAGATTAAGTGGTGTGCGTGATAAGACCAACGTGATTTACAACACCAGTGCTGCCAAGATTTTCGGTATCGATCATTACGGCAAGGTGCTTCAGAAGATTGCTGACGAACGTCACATCCAATTGAACTTTCAACACGAATTAATTTCTATTGACGGTGATAACCGCGAGGCAACTTTCAGAAACAACGCTACCAAGGAATTGAAGAAGTTTAATTACGACTTTATGCATGTTGCGCCTCCTCAAGGTCCACCCGAGTTTATCCGTCGATCGAAGCTTGCCGACCAGGCTGGTTGGGTTGATGTGAACAAACTGACCTGTCGCCATAACAAATACAAGAACGTCTTTGCTTTAGGCGATTGCTCCTCCTTGCCTACTTCCAAAACCGCAGCAGCCATTACTGGTGAATCGGCTGCTCTCAAACATAATTTGATTGCCGATCTCGAAGGCAAGAAAGTGGAACAGGCCGAGTACGACGGTTATACCAGCTGTCCCCTCATCTTGGGACGTAAGCAACTTGTATTGGCCGAATTTTCGGGTTATACCGGACAGCCTCTGGAAACCTTCCCAGTGGATCAGAGACAAGTTAGCAGTGTGGCCCAGTTCTTGAACAAAGAGGTAAAACAAAGAAATAGAGTTCTAAAGAAGATGCATGGTTCAGTGTTGCTGAATGCCATTCTTTTATACTTTAGGTTATTCCTGCCTTGTACTGGAATGGACTTTTGGAAGGTACATGGACTGGTCCTGGCAAAGTTAGAAACGCCCTCAGTGTGTTCCGCCCCAACATCCAATAATTTCAAAACATTTAGTATCCTACCATTTTTCCTTCCTCACTATGAACCCTTCCATCGCATTCCCCGTCTCTGTCTCTCTTTCTCACTCTCTCGCTGAAAAAAAAGGAAAATACATGTGTTGCCATGGTTATTTTAGTTTTTATATTGAATTAATGCGGCGCTTTATTTACCATGCATCGTCAAGGCATTGAAGGATGATGCTAGACGCGGGCTCTTGCTGCTAAACTGAACCACAAGAGGACTGGAGTCATTGCTATGAGTATGCTGATTAGTGCTCTTGAATGAAACGTAGGGGGTTCGGTCAAATAAGCGAGCTAAACTTTCTATTTACCTAGGTGTATCGCTCGTTCGATGCGCTATTTTCGCCTAACCATTCATTTTGCGAGAAGATTTAAGAGGGTATTTCCCGGTGGGTCTCATTGAGGTCCATCACGTTTTTAAGGATTTCGACAAATTCTATAATAATGTTGTACAGAAGTGGAAAGTAAAAGTGTCAGTTGCAAACCTCAGAGCCTTTTGCCGGTTTGCCCCGTCTTTGACTTTACCATGTACGGCTTGCATGGAATACGTATTGGACGGAGTCGAAGAGGGCGACTGCAACACTCTTGGTTCTCTTTACGGTCTGGATTCAGTTGCTAAAACATTCAACTTAATCCATGAGTCACTTTCTGTTAGACTTGCTTTGAACAAGAAGATGCAAAATATATGTTTCCAATATGATTGTCTGGGTGTTTGCAACCAAACATCCGATTTGCTTAGCAGCCGTAATGCGCAATGGAATTTAGGGCGTATGGCTTTCTGATATATAATGAAAATGGTTGCAAAAAACCCCATAACAGCAGAAACAAAAAGAGAGGGATTCATGGAGGTAATGCAAACGAAGAATTAGCGACTAAATTTACTATACAATTGAAGGAAAATGGTTTTTTTTCCGAACAATAGCAGTTGAGCTTCGAAGAATGCTAAGAGCGAGAGTAAGTACCATGATACGTGCTTTGCAGTACAGAGGGAAAGATCGAAGGAGCAACTTACAGAAACCTGTGTTGGCATACTTTCAGGATCTTTTTTAAGCTTTCGTCCTATTGCACCCACAAAAGTGTGCATGGGCGTCCATGTTTGTCAGCCTACTGTTATCGGCAAGAACCAATAAGTATCCGGAGACTTGATATGCTTCTCCTTTTGTCAATTGTACATTCCCCATACATTCATACAACAGTTATGTTACTTCCATAACACTTGATTCAATGTGGATATACACTGTTGTAAGCAGCGTTTTCGATCACGATCTGACAAGAGAAACGACATGATTTTTTATTTTCAAAAATGGCAGCTTACAACTTAGAAACATGGATAAAAAAGATAGAAAACAAAAATAGAAAACAGCATCAACAAAAAGACAAGAAATTCGAACAGGGAATGCCGTTGTTTAGTGGGGGTAAAACAAAAAAAAAGAACAATCCAATGGATCGCCTTTTCTTTCTTTGCATTTTACATACACTCCGCTCTTATCCTCGTATGAAAGATAGGGAGATAGTACTTATTTAAGTTTAATGTTGCTCACTGGTTTAGAAAAAAGAGGGAGATAAAAGAAAGAAGGAATTAGAGAGATCCATTTTTTCGTGCCAAAACAAACTTACGTAAAGATGAACAAGTTATTTGTAGCAGCCACTGCAATGGTGTTTTCCTGTGGATGCCACGATGCATGCAAAATCTTCTTGTTGAAGTCCATACCATCTGCACCCGCTCCTCCAGCTTTGTTAGGGCCCCTTGCCAATGTCATCTTGTTCTTTGATGAGCCTAAGCGTTTAGCTTTGAATGCACTCTTATCCGCCTGCAGAGCAATATCCGTCTTTCCTTCACGATCATAAAGATGGAAGGTGTTGCTGTAGGAACCGGTCAAAACAGAACTATCATAATTCTGAATGAGCTCACGTGTCTCTAGCAAGGCCAAAGGTTTCACCTGTCATCTCCACTAAAAGTACACTCGAATTTGTCGAAGATGCAGTCATTTTCATATAGATCACATAGTTTCGTTCTAAGTTGATCGTGAATATTGATGGTCTTCACAGGCTTGTTGTCCATATTGATATCCCAGATTTTCAATGTTAGATAGTCTCGAGATAGAATATATCGACCATCATGGCTGAACTTCACATCCGAAACGGAAGAAATGATCTCGGAAAAGAAAGATCGGTTGGCAGGATCTTCCGGTTCCTCAAACACTGCGTATGTTCAAAAGGTAATGAATATAGGATAACTTGGTGTTATTCTATGTACCTTTTGCATGTTGATCACAGAGAGCCGACTCTCTCATATCACTGAGCTTGATTGTTCCCTTGCTTGAGCTATACATAAACACGTTACAATGGTAGGGGTGGAAGTCGGCGGCAGTGATCACTTCTGTTAATTCTTCCATGTTCACCGGCTTGATATCGACGATGTCTGATCCATACAGCGTTAGATCAGCCTACAATTGCTTTTTTTTTCGGCGACTTACTGAAACTTTGGTCGGAAATATCCAAGTTCCACAAGTTGATCCGTAAGTCGTCTGCTGACAGGTATGTCTCGCTATCAGAATTGATGGATATCGAATTAATGTGATACGCATGGGCTGCATCGCAAAGACAGGTGATATGAGCAATCTTACTTTGAGAACACATTGTGTGGGGCTTTCTGATCTTACCGTTTGCATAGACTTTTCTTGGCACGGCTGCGATGATAGTGTCATGATGCGCCAGTTTGGGCACTCGAAGCGTGTTAATTCCTGGTTGAGGACCGTCACCCAAGTTGTTTTCCGCAACGACCTTGAGTGATTTTTCAAACACCTTCCATAATTTGATCGTTTTGTCTGTTGATTGATTTTTCCGTCAGACTCATAACAAAAGACGAACTCTGCAAAAGGTAATAAATCTTTTTTTACCATTTGTGGAAAGAAGAAAATGAGCCGAGTTTTGCCGCTTGCACCATTTGATTTTGTTGATCTTTTCTTCGATTTCCAAACTCTTTAGATAATCGAATTCTGCTTCATGCGATTGGAATTCGGTATGAAACTTGTACTCGCATCCTTTTTTCTAAATCAAGCATCGATCCGATCAATTTTGGATATGGCTCTCTGGCGTGTCATTGAATACAAAAACTTACACTTTCATTGCGCTCAAACAGAACGACGCGTCCGCCTTTGTCACCAGTAGCTAGATAATCACCAGTCTGATCGAATTCCACTGCCGAGATAATATCGGCTATCAAAAGATATAGAAAAGAACGTTATTCATGGTGTGAATCACGCAGGAAACGTAACGTGTTCCAGATGTCATTTCCCCGAATGCACTATTCAATAGACTCTCCCCCTACTTTCTCTTCCCTTTTCATGCGCTATGGTGAAAGCATTTCGGATTCATTGCATGTACCCCTTGCCGTTTTCCGTATCCCCGAAAAAATAAAGAGAAAAAACATGGGATGAAGTTTTTTTTTCTTTTATACCTTCAGTGACATCGTCTGAATCGCCTTTGTCACCAAAGCATTGAGCGAATTTCCAGTTATGTTCATCTGTCATGGTGAGAATGGTTCGAGTGATAACAGAAAAGAGTGCGTGTCTTTTTGCTGTAGGGTCAAGGTGGAAAGAGAAAAGGTTAATTTTCGTACTGAAGTTTGGTCGCCTTGCGTTTTGGCGGACATTAAACTACTCTCCAGCTTTTCTCCATTCTCAATTACAGTCCATGACTCATGGCATCTATTTGTTATGGATTCGCTATAACACTGACTTTATGCTTTTACATGAAACAAGCTATCTGTCATAAACTGGGTTAGTTGAAGTACCCTTTTCCCTTTCCATCACAGCAACGCAGGTACGAAATCCATGGACAACATGTGTCTTTGTGTCCTAGAATCCCATAAGCGTAAGACAAATCAAGCAGCATGGTGGAATACACGTCTATTTCCACACTTCTCATTTTACTATATAACAATCGAGCGTATTTAAACCGGTAACCATCAGACAGCAGCCACTCTCGTCCTGCGGCAGTCTTTCGAATGCAGCAGTTAAAACTGTTCCCTGATTTGCATAACACCTTTCATAACCACGCAACAAGCGGTTTGCTTTGTGTATCATAAACCAGATTATGGATCTTCTAGAATAAGCGTTGTATTTCAAATCGGAAAGCGCTCCAAGTTGCTGCATTACTGCAATTACATCTACTTACAAATACATATCAGCAAAATTTATATCAATCCAAGGTATATAGCGTCAACAGCTTATAATGTATAAACAATGCCATAAGCTCTATTGATACTCTGGCTGCAGATCATAGTTTTTGTTGAAACGTACCAATCTCCGCTACATTACAGGCGGATCAGCACGTTTTAATAATCACAGAGTTTATGGCAACGACAAGTTGTTTACTGATGATACGGAATTTCAGCTTTGGCCCTTGTCAATTTGAACAGCATAAGGCCATCGTTACCAGCGCCATAAAAAGAGACATTTTACTTGAGTGATGTGCAAGGCTTGACTATATGTGCTGATATGCGCGTCCAGTGACCAAACAACAATATATTTGTCTTTAATATGATACAAGTTTACACTTCGTTTGTTTGTAAGTATTTGAGAGTATGCTTGTAAATTTGTTTCAGATCTTCCTTTTCATTTTTAACAAAGCATCATGCCAATCAGTATCGAGATAACAACAAACTGTTACTTTATTTATTCTTGTACTGCTCGAAAAGCTGACTGGAACAAGGATAGGTTAAAGTCCCTTCTGTGTACTAACTGCTAGGTTATCTGCATAAGGAAATTAGCGTCTTTACCCGAATTGCGGGATTGACAGTTAAATTCTGAGGATAGTACTATGGGAACTTTCTCACTGGTTTCAAGAGTGATCTTCCGTCACTGACAGGTCGGTGATACAATATGCGCTTATAGAATGATGCAACGGCCCGTGCACATTTTTTATTTACGAAAAGACTGATTAAAGCGTGCATGGGCTTCAAGAATCAAATCAACTTTGGAGTGAAGAGTTTTTCGTTTAACCGAAGATAACTGGATGATTGGCCAATAATATCTCAGTAACTTAGCAAAGTGCAAAAAGGAAAAGGTAATGCAATAAATGCAATATCTTTTGGTTGGATATACTTTAATAAATATCTTCGTATTGAAATTGCTGCCCATATTTTCTGATAGGATGTGGACAATAAACTGATACAAGAGGATCTCTCTTAATTATAATGATGGGCCTGTAAGCTTACTTATCAGCTATTGTATTTTGCAGACATGGTACAACCACATTTATCAAGCTAAATGACAATGTAAGCTTATTTTAATACCATGTCTTCTACAAATCTTTTTTGAAGATAGATCAAGAAGTACAGTTTCCAAGAAGTCTATCGTCTCCAGGAGAAAGATCTGCTCTGTGTTACTCCAGGCAGAAAGCTTGTTAAGACTCAGCTTCTACCATGGCCGTTTTGAAGTGGATCGCTAGTAGACACCTGCCAGCCTAGGCCAACTATTTCGAGATGCATCTGTGTTTAGAACGTGCTTGTTACATGTATTTAACACAGTTAACTTAAGAACTTTGAATGCTAGCGACAATACAATACGTGGTTGCTATTACTGACGTCATCCTGTTTAAATTGTGAATCTTGCACCCGACCTAAAAATTTCCTGGAAAAAAAAATTTTGATGTGGTGTAAGTGTGCCCCGCCGGAAATACCCAAAAAGAAAGAAAGGGGAGAGGAGAAAGAGGCGTTTCACTGAAAAGATAAAGCAGGACGATCGCGCACATTCACCGTCGTATACTTCTTTGGAAACCCTTCATGTCTATTACCGGAGGCAATACTTTGTGCCGCTCCCTATGGAAACGAAGAATCTCGTGGCTCAACATCAACCTGCTCGCCATCGCCGTCAAACCGTGTCGTCATGCTTCAACATTGGCTTGTCATGACGCGAATCCGGCCGCATTGCATCTTCATCACCGGCCACCAAAGAAAACAGCAACAACAGTGAATAGATCGCCTACCACCGTACATCGTTTACCCCCAACTACTACTACTACTACTACTCCACCGGGCACGTCCCATTCGCAACCTCATTCCCATTGCCCTCACATTGCCTTACTGGAGAAAACTGTACTGGAACATGCAAAAAACAATCGTGTTGACGAGGCTTATCGAGTGCTGAGCGATCTTTATCAGTCAGGAGAGACACCCAGTATCAAGATGTACAATAGCCTTATTAAAGCTCATGCGAAGAACTTTGGTGATATACGTCGTCAACGCGCGGCAAAAAAGTTGCTTTACGAAATGAGGCTGCATGGCGTCAAACCAACACGTACGACATATTTGCAACTTCTCATGGGTCTTGCCTTGCATGACGATGGCAGTCCTAGGGCATTACGGACGATGCGGCTATGGTTTGATCAATTTATGGTCCTGGAAGCGGAAAAAGACTACCGACGTACAGGAAACAGGCTTAAAAAGCTGTTTAAAATGATGGCTAGTGTGGGTCATCGCGCGATACAGCCCATGTTACTCACGGCGCACAATGCCGGGGTCTCTTTGGATGCTGAAACGTGGAATGAAGCCCTGGTGGGTTGTACATACGGCGGCCGCATGGATGCCGCCGAGCAATTGTTTGATTATTTCCGTGCTCGATATCTTGCCAAAGGAGGATTAAGCGTCGAGACTTATCATACCCTTATTCGCGGTCATCTCTGTCAGTACCGATCGGCAGCCGCTAGGACGGCACAGGTCAATGTGGATGCTGCGATCCGTATCTTTCGACTGATGCTTCAGGATGGAGTCGAGGCAGATCAAAAGGTGTACGAGTATTTTGCAAAGGCCTATGCTTCCGATGCAGTGTTGCTAGAAAATGACGACAGTATACGGTTTGAAACACTACGGCAATTATGGCAGGCCATAATCAAGACCAGAAAATCCGGGCCGTTTATTGATGAGACAGCAGTTGCATCATTATTATCTTACTACTTAAAACATGATGCCCTGACTGACGCAGAACAGATCTATTGGGATCTCAGGAACCACGGGTATCGTTTTGGTCGTCCGATCTTGGGGGAAATTCATAAAACAATTATCATGTTTGCAAGCAAGTGTCATCTGATTTCAGCCATGTCGCTTTTCTATGATCTTCTATCTCATGGGTGGCAACCAAGTACCAACGTGGTGTATGCGATTATCCGGGCCTGTAGTAAACGAGGGGATCTGGAATCAGCGAAGCAGATGCTGGAGGTAATCCGAGAAATGAAGTCGGAAGACCCGAACGTCCGCATACGAGGGGCGTGGTATGTCCTTCTCATACGCGAATATTGCCGTGTGGGGGATGTCACGAATGCTGAACAGCAGTATACATCTCTTTTGGACGCACAAGGTGTACCGGAGATGACAGTGGAACACGCAAGAGACATATTAATGGATGCTTATTTCAAATATGGCGAATTAACCAAAGCCGAGACCATGTGGCAGAACAAAACAAGCTTTACAACAACGGCTCTCAACATCATGGTGGAGGGTTATTCCATGTTGGAGATGTGGGATCAGGTGGACAGCGTACTGGCCCATCCCCTGGCACGGCCTAATCCGACCACTCATCATATCATCATCCAGGCCCAGCTGCAATTCGGGGATTTGGACGGCGCACAAATGCATCTTGCAGACAGAATCAAGACAGACAAGATCGAATCGTTGGCCGATTCAATACAAGCGGTACTGCAAGCTTGTGCATTGGAAGGGGATGTGACGGCAAGTGAACGATGGTTTCACTTACTCCAAGGAAACAGACTGGTCACAGCCAAGAGCTATGAGTCATTGTTGGTGTGTTACATACGTGCCAAGAAGGTCAAAGAAGCGCAGGCCATTCTCGATGAGATCAAAGCGCGTGGGTTTGACATGGAAAAGGGCGTCGACATCGCTGCAGGCGAATTGTGTAAATAGAACATAAAATGAAAAATAAATGGATTAGAGTAACAAAGAAGAAACAAAAAAGAAGTCTATACCCTGTTAATAAATCTTTTAAGCAAAAGAGAGAGAGAGAGAGACAGACCGAGAGCCTGTGTGTATGTGTATTTCGTTTTCTCTTTTTTTTCCCCTTATTAGGTGTATGTTTAACATGTCATGTTACCTCTGTGCACGCATTATGCTGGGGAAAAAGGGCGTTTTTTTTTTGCTTGTCTGACAGCTGACATATAGTGTAGTACAAAACACGTCCATGCCATGGTTACAAACGAGTCTGCGTACGCAAGGGGGCCGTCTGAAAAAGCTCCAACCTAATGCTTTGCTGAAAAAAAACACAACCCATCAGTTACACGAACCGGGTGATTGGGTGCATAGGGCGGTAAACGCACCGACAGAAAATAGAAAGCATCTCTTTCTTTTTATGACCTATTAGTCAGTAACAAAAAACAAATGCAAAAAAATTTCTTCCATTATCATTTAGAAAGGGACTAGATCACCATGACATTCATTTTTCTTTCTGCATAGTTATCTGTAGCAACACAGACAAAAAACTTTTTTTCTTTTTTTAGTTTCTATTTCTGGAGAGTGACATGGGCGACTCAGTTGAATAACCTCGTGTTTTTTTGTAGGTTGATGATATCGGGGGAGGAATCGAACGTTTTGTTTATCTCTTTTTTTTCGGTGTAAGAGGGTTAAGTTTCAAGAATGTTATAATCGTTTTCCCGTTCACGGGTATAAAGGTATAGGCTATTTCTTTTTGTTTGACTAATCTAGACCATAAAGGGGCGAGGGAAAATGGGTTGAACTGGATACAAGCGCCGATGCAAGTTCATAAAATGGCAATTTCTGACCACCCGTTCTTTCTTTGCCTTATTCATGAAAATGCCTCAACCCGTAATCCAAACCCAGTGTTCGATTTGTTCTTGGATTTGAAAGACCGATATAGGAGTGTGTGTTGTTGTTGCTGGGAAACCAGTCCTCTCTCAGTTTTTCCATTTCTTTTTTTCTTCTCTCTGTTCTCTCCATTCTTTTCACTTACCTTCCATCTTTATTTTCATTGTTGGATTCGTCTCCATAGTATCCTCCCCCTTTTTTATACATATCCATGGTGCGTTTGCATAAAGCGTTGTGGGAGCGTGTATGTCACTTCTGGGAAACAAAGGTTCACTTCCTGGAACTACACTATTCCTACATTGCTTTCATGATCCTTATCAGTTCAGCCCTTTATTATTGTGAACCCGGGACAAACTTTGCTTATATTGATGTCCTCTTCATGGCAACCACAGGGGTCACCAATACCGGCCTGAACACAATCAATATGTCTGATCTGAGCAATTGGCAGCTCACACTTCTCATGCTCAACTCGTTCTTCTGTTCACACATCATCATTTCCTTTTTCGTTGTCATGGTCCGACGCTATTACTTCTCAAAACGCTTCGAGGATATTTTATTATATAATAAGGCAATGCAACTCAGAGAACAACACAAACGACGGAGAAAGATCGATATCGAGACTGGCCAAAAAAGAACGGGAAGTGATATAGGCCCGCCGATCCGTCGTCGTTTATCCTTCATGTCCACTCATTCAACGCCTGTGCAAGGCAATACCGACCAAAAAATGCGAAGCCGTCGTCAGTCCTTTGATACACATGCAACCCGCACCAATGATATCTATAGTCTGATTACTCAGTTCAGAGAATACCAGAAAGATTTGCAGAGCAAACAACAAGAGTACGACGTCAAGCTACCAGCTCCGCAGCAGCAGGAATCGCTAGAACTTCAAAGGCAATTTTCTAGGTCGGCTCACCCGTGCGATGTTGCTGAGAAAGCCGACAGCAACGCTGACAACGATCTCCGCCGTGTGACAACCGCCACATCCCTGAGTGGCACAACCGACGGCAATACGGCAGTAGGCCAAGGAATCGCTTTTGCAGATAATATCGAACGTCAACGTGAAATGGCGCGCCAACGTCTGGAACGTTCACGGCGACTGGATGAACTGCTGCAAAAAATTGCGAAAGAAACTGGAGGAGATGACGATCAGACAGCCGGCCTGCCCGATGATGAGGATGACCAAGATTACGAGTACATTATGCGTCAACCGATCGAGAAAAGTCAACTTACTCGAGAACAGCGTTACCGCATAGGCGGGGCAGAGTACCGTGCGTTGGACATGTTGGCACGAATTGTGGCATGTTATTACTTGGGCTTTATCTTTGGTTGCGGTTTTATCTATCGGATCTTTGTCGCCGTATCTCCGTACTGTCAAGAAGTGCTTGCCACCTCCAACCCCGAACCCACCAACCCTTGGCTTTTCTCCATGTTCCTCAGCGTATCTGCCATGAACAACCTCGGTATGAGCGTTCTCGATGCCAGTATGACCCCATTCCAGAACACACCGTTTCCCCTGATCGTAGCTATTATCCTGATTTTAGCCGGGAACACCGCCTTTGCGATCTTGCTGCGTTTCATCATCTGGGTCCTGTATAAACTCACGCCTAAATCGAGAGTCATGCGGCGCGAAACGTTTCGTTACTTACTTGATCATCCTCGTCGATGTTTCACCACTCTCTTCCCGGCTACTAAGACGTGGTGGCTCTTGATCGTCTTGATCATGATCACCTTAGTGGAAGTCATCGCTTTCCTGTCTTTAAACTACTGGTTACCTGTTATCAACCAACTTCCTTGGCCATCTCGCGTCTTGGATGGTATTTTCCAGTCCGTTGCTACTCGAAACGGTAAGCCATATACTGGGTGTTTTTCTTTTCCCGTGACAAAGAATAATGTGTACTCACATGCATTATGACTTCATTTAGCTGGCTTTAGTGTGGTTGGTTTGGCCGATATTAATCCAGGAACGCAATTGGTGTATATAGTGGCTATGTACATCAGCGTTTATCCGGTGGCCATCTCGATGCGTAACAGTAACGTCTATCAGGTAAAAAAGCAACAGAAATGCAAAATAAAGAAGCATAACATTTAAGCATAACAAATAACTAAACTCTAATTTTTGTTCAGGAACGTTCCCTTGGTATATTCCGTGGTCAAGACGATGAGGAGCCTGTTCGTTTCAGCGAGCAGGAACTGAATGGACCAGCTCCATTTATTAAGTTACGCCGACATCCGACGATCAGCAGTGTCGTGACAACTTCCAAACGTGTCTTGCGTGGTCCAGACTTCTTTGTGATTACCCAAATCCAACGTCAACTGACCAGTGATATTTGTTGGGTTATTGTCGGCATTTTCCTCATCAGTATCATCGAAGCCGAAGAAATCATGTCTCCTTCCGCCATCACCATGTCAACGGTGATCTATGAATGTGTTTCGGCCTTCGCTAATGTCGGCGCATCGACCGGCTTTCCGGGAACATCTACTTCCCAAGCTGGAGCCTATCGCACCTTGAGTAAACTGGTTTTGATCGCCCTGATGTACCGTGGTCGCCATCGAGGTAATTAAAGAACACTGTTTTGACATGTAGACTCTTTTTCTTACACCATTTAATCTTTGTTTCCTGTATAGGTCTACCTGCTGCTATCGATCGGGCAGTGCTTTTGCCTTCCGAACAATTGGAGCAACGCGAAGAAGAAGACAACATGCTCCGTCGACGCAATACCTCTGTTTCTAATATGAATGGACCTACAGTCATGTTCTATAATCGATCTAGTACCCTTTAAACTACGCCGCTTTTTTAATCTTCTTTCGATATCTTTTTTCCCCTTGTTTTGCACACATTTCCTTATTTTTTTTGCACTCGTTATCTTTCTCAATTCCATTCATATATCAGAGCATGATCCTTCCCTTGCATATTTCTCTTTTTCTTTTCTTTGGCGTTTACGCGATGGAAGAAGCGAACGTGGAACCAAAGCAGGGAAGGAAATGTACATAGCATGCCGATCTTGTAATATATCAGATTTTCAACCCATAATTGAAAGCGAAAGGGAGAGCAACAGTTATGCTCAAACTTTATTTGCTAAGAAATACTTGGACTTTTGTTTGATAGCTCAGGTAGCTCTACTCTGTAGGCTCTTGATTAGCGAATTCCTGATATGCTGCGGCCTTGACAGGATCACGTTCTACACCGATTCCTTCTTCGTAGCATTTAGCTATTGCAAGCGGAACTTCTTTGATACCTGATTCGACAAGACTAAGTAGCATGTTGAATGCGAGACCTGAGTCTGGCTGCCGGATACCCCAGTCATAGAGATGGTACATTGCAACCATAAACTTGGCGTACGGTTGCGCTTCCATGCATCGATGAAACATATTGAAAGCATTCTGACGATGCTCGTTAGCCTCCAGTGGGTCACTTGTTACCATAGCCCAGGAGTGCTCAAGCTTTCCCGTTGCTAATAACGCAGGCGAGCTGTCCCGTTCGGTGTTACGAAGGTAGTAGTTAGCTCTCATGTACCATTGTCGGGCCTTGTCATAATGTACACCCAGGAGTTTGTTGTATCCTTTCTCGTAATACTGAGCAACCTTCACCATGC
Source organism: Apophysomyces trapeziformis B9324 (assembly GCA_000696975.1). NCBI lineage: Eukaryota > Fungi > Mucoromycota > Mucoromycetes > Mucorales > Mucoraceae > Apophysomyces > Apophysomyces trapeziformis. The sequence goes on from JNDP01000920.1 coordinate 55,987, forward strand.
AGGGATAGTTGCCATAGGTGCTTCCAACGCAGTAGAACATAAATGCTAGTTGTGGGTTTTGAGCAACGGTGAAATGGTCTGAAGAGAATCCAGAATGATAGAGATTTCCTAATGCATAACATGCATTGGGGTCCGACAGTTGTGCAGCCTTTTCGTACATATCCAACGATTTTTGATACTCTCTGGTTTCCCATAGGCGCACTGCAAGCTTGTAAAATGCCTGGCTGTTTCCATTATCAGCCCCAGTCTGTAATCTCTCAATCTCTCTTTCAGTACTTGGGCCTATGTTGGGTAGGCTGTTATCTTCGTTATGCTCACTAGCAACGGGTGAGATTATCTCCACTTCAGGCTCGTGTTGTATGACTTACATTTTATGGACCTCACTATGCTCATCTTTTTTGACTTTCACCTCGTTCTCGCCGGCATCAACGATATCAATGGCTGATCGTAAGACATTGTCAATGCCCCTTTCGTAAAAGTACACTTTATCAGCTAGTTCCTGTCTAACGTTCGAAAACTTGAGCTCTGTTTGCAGTTCTGATGATAATTGCAACGTGTCCTGTTGCCTGACAATTCCATCGTATATGTTTCGAATAACATGCCATCGTGCTTGCTTCCATGCATCGCTAGTTGGACTTTCTGATATAAAACAGCTAAGTCTGTCCCCGTTAAGACCCCAAATATAGCCTTTTGGAACCTTCCAAAGCAACTTGGCTTTCAAAAAGAATAACGTCATTGCTTCGGTCGTTGTCATGATACATCAAATCGCAGTCTGTGAAGTCGTACCGTGAATAATCGATCTTTTCCCGTTTCTTCAATTCGGATTCAAACCTTCTGTTATCTTCCCGCCTAAATCTGTACCAACTGTTTTATCCTCTATTTCGTCGCTATCCAATAAGTAGGGTATTACCTTCCTATATCTCTAGTTAGCAATATAAAAATGTTGGAATATCCAACCATAAATAGTCTGAATCTGAGTTCCGGACACTGCTTTGCCGATCTTGTTGATCTGCGATGTCTTCCAAAAATTCGCTTGCGCAAATATACGTATGTTTTAAAGATTTTATAGTGTCCGATAGTTCTTTCAAATTGCCAACTTTCATGACCTTTAACAACAGTTCATCATTTAATAGGATCGTTTTTGTTGCATATTCCGAGTCGATCAGTCTTAGATAGAGCAGATCACCGTAGTGGATGTGTGGTGCGGGTTTGCATCTTCCATCTGTCATTAGTTCCGCATGCTTGATTTCGAGGATCATTGACGATTGAATAGCTGCAAAGAAGATACTGGATTAGGTTTGTTTCCAAGATTTAAATTTCTGTCTACCTGGTGAAGTATCACAAGCTTCTACGTTTTCGCTCTCTCATTTGTGGTTATGTCTGACGTGGTACGTACTGAAGGGTAGCTTAAACAGCCATATTTCCTCACAGCTATCGAATATTAGGTCAATATACCATTCAGTTTCGAATCCCTAAAAGTATTCTCCAGTCAATGGCTGGTGCTCACAATGTGAGCAACGCATACGCAAGTGCTACAGTAAAAGTCAGTATGCTGATGTACGTGCTTCAAAGCTTGCTTACGTTAGGTGCGACCTTCCTTTGTGAAATAGAAAATCCTGCACTCTTGCATGCAGTGCGGCAGCATTCGATTGCTTTGCTAATGTCATCGAACTCTTGCGCTAACAGCTGCCGATACAGTGCTTTTTCCTATTAAGCAAGATTAAAAAAGCCGAATCTCTAATTCTGAAGTACACATTTACAAGTTCATGATGATCTGGCGTAGCACTCTCGTTTTCTTCTCTGTCTGCTTGTTCGCACGTTGTCAATAGCAATGGACAATCGTAACGGATACGGGTATCTGCAAGGACGAAGTTTTTGTATGTCTGCCGTACTTTTTGGCGCTGCCACTTGTCCAGCACATGAGAAATAGGCCGCAGATTTTTGCGCCTAATTATGACTTGATTTGATCTTACTGACTTTATCCAGGTATCGAGATCGGTCCACAGTAGACAAACGCCGTCACCACCTTAGATATCCAAGCGTAAATATCCATCCTTATGCGCATTTAGCCTACCAGTGGCGCTCAGTGTTTGTGTTACAGCAATAGACTTTGCAAGTTCGCCATTCGCAAAATGATAGACTGACTCTTGGTTGTATTGTACAATATTTCTCACGGATTTGTCATCGTTGGATTGTATATTCTGTTGCTTATCTGGTTGCACGTGCGACATCTTGTTGGGTTCTCTCGTTTGACACTTCCGTATTTAGTTTTCCAAACGCTCTTTAATGTTGTATGATCGTCTTGTTTGCATTTCGCTTTGGTCTTTCAGCGGGGATGGCAGAATTAGCCTACCTCCTGAACATGTTGTAAATATTTGGATTTTTGGAGCTAGAAATATCATACCAATCTCTACCCTTTTGGAGTAATAATAGCCAAACCGGTGAAAAACATCTTGCAAGGCGTAATAAGTATCTTTGTCAAGATACCCCACTTCCAACGCTTTACTGATGGCTTCCTTAAATTGAGAGGTTGGCCGTATTATGTAATCTGGCAGAAATAGCTGCGTATGAATAAATCAGTTCCTTGCTTGTCTGTGGTCAGAGTATCAGGTTATATACTTCTTTGTATATCACGTAAGTCACGTCATAGATCTGTTCAACATTTTCATGGCATTTGCTAGACGTAGCTTTTCGGTCTTTCCATGCAGCTTGTGCACCCAAATTAAAATAAAAGTCTTTGGCGAACTCCAACTCCGCATCAGCATCAACAGCCGTCCTGCTTTGGACATCTTGAAGTTCTCTCCCGTGCTGTTTGGTGTGCTCTACATAAGGCTGGGCAAAGAAGTCTTGAGTCATAATCATCCTAGAGATAATATCGTCTTTGACTACTTCAATAGCTTGATATTCCGCATCAATTCCGTCAAAGTGCATGCCTGCCGGTATTTTTGGGATTTTGTTGTAATGGAGTATATTTTCGCTGAACAAACGCCGTACTTCCTTTCTTTGTCCCACTTCTAGTACCTCGTACAGTGGCCTCATTGATGCAAACTGAATACGTACTTGGTTATTCTCGACGGACTCAATCCAGTCTTGTCGACCGGACAGGGGAATGCTACCTCCTATACAATAGGAGTGTTAATTACGAACCTATTGTTTCATAGCTTATCCATTTCAAACCAATAGTTTCCGAGTCGTAGCCCCAATAAGCTAGGGCCATATCCATAGCTTCAGCTGCAGCGCTTACAGGCATCACGTCAGGCAAATTGAGCGACGTTGTATCAAGGGTAAGTCGATTATCTGAACAAGTTATGTATGAATCCACCGGAAAGTAGCACTAGATATACATACCAAGCAAAATGGAAGCTGGATAGTAAAATCCAAAGCGTTGAAATACTTTCTTTAACTGGTGGAACTTCTCCATGTCAGTTTTCAGGGCTAATGCTTCTGCAACTGCATTTTTCAAGGCGTCCGAAGCTCTAATGTACTTCGTATTCAAGTCCAGCTATAACAGAGCCTGTTAGATATATAGTACAGAAAATACCAAAAGAGAAAGCAAGTAGTATCGAGTCGTTTAGTGGGAAACAGTTACAGAAGCAGCTGCTGTTATGCTTATTTGGATATCCTCCACTGGATCGATACCCGCTATAGCATTGCATGCTCCAACATAGGTATGATTTGACGAAGCAGAAGTCGCATAGATTGTCAACAGATATAACTCACCTTCTTGTAGATTACATACATGAATAGATACCTTGTGTTTGCCGTCTGTTGCTCTCTCACTTTACTTATTTCTATGCTATACTCCATTGCGGCTGTATTAAATGCGTTCAGTTGCAATCCATTTAAAAAGCCGTTCGGAAGGAAGGCGTGCGTACGCATGCTGATTGACAGCGCTGTGCTGCGACTCCGGTATTCAGTTACGGGGCATCCCGCAAGGTTCACAGATACTAGCAGCCTGGTGATATCGATATTGTTCTTCAATTCAATTGCATACTCTTGTGCCAGTGATCCATCCAAATGAATCCCTTTTGAAGAGCCAATTTCGACCTCTCCTCTTGTTAGAGACGCCGGTGCAGTTTCCTTCCTGATGTTCTGATAATAGACCTTTGTATACAGCTGCCGAATTTCTGCGCTTATCTTGTCATCAAGGAGATCATATATTGGTCGGATGTCTTGTACTGATGCAATCGCTTTTTTACTCTTGATACTTTCAAGCCATCAATTAATATCAGGAACCTCGTCAAAGAGAAGGCTTGTATCGCCCCCTATAAGAAAAGTACTCTTTCCTATCAGGTATCTGCATCACGTAAGCAGTTCGGCTATACCAGATGCTTGCCAGTCCGATTCTTGGCGAAGAATTGCTTCCACGCGATCCTCTAACGAGAGATCTATAGGCAAACAATGTCGGTGCGCAATTTTCCCACCTTTATACGGCGTTAGGTGCACGCAAATTTACTTTTTTTTTTTTTTTCATTTACCTAGTGTGACCCACAGCGGATAGTAGTATCCGAATATGTGAAATACTTTTTCCAAGTTTGTAACCTTCTCTCCCTCTGGAGAACCATTTAGGGCATGAAGAATGGCTTTTTTAAATTCTGTAGTTGCTTTGATAGTACCAGGCAAAAGAAATATCTATGATACCTCAGCTAGATAAGTGCTCGTTATCGCAATATTTAAAAAGCTTACATGACATTCAGTTATAAGTTCTTGATTTTCCCACCTTTTTTCCGTCATGATGTTTCCAAGCGCTTTACAGGCAAAGAAGCTATATCCTTGTAATCCTGGCAATAGCACGTTGTCTGCCTAGTCTGTTTTAGCTAATTGTTCATCTACTTCCCGTCGAATATATGATTGGCTGGAAAAGTCTAAGTTGGCTGTCCATTTCTCTTTCGGCAAACAATCGAGATTTCCTTTGTTCATAGTTGGCAAATTGCCCCTAGGATAATAATGAATATCTGCACCAGCATCTATCTTGATGCCACGTTTTTTAGCTGGTTGCATGTCAACGTGAACACCATACAAAGAGTCTATCCAAGACTTTTGCTGCCAGCTTTCGTAAATATTGATGACCTTGCGTCTCGTGTCCTCATCTAGAAGATCGTATACTGGTCTAAAGCCTCCACGAAGCACGATCTTTCCGGTCTTTGCAATGGTCGAAATCCATTTCTTCACTCCACATGATATCTTTGACTCGTCGCCACCTAATTATAATCTAATATTAGCTGGATGGAAAGTCTTCAAACTTCTTACCATCTGCTACTATATGTTGCAAATTCTGTTCCATTAGCTGCATAATTCTGTCTTGCTCTTTCTCAGAAATCCTTTTATTGATATCGATATCGGAGAACAGGATTCCCGTGTCATCCTCTTCTCTGTACTCTCTGCTGGCGTCTGTCAACCATGAATATGTTGTCCCTTCAAATATAAGCTTCGCCCCTACAGTTTCCAAAATCAATACTATGCTGAATGAAGCTACAGCAAGTTGTGTATACCGAAGATGATTTTTGTTGGATAATAAAAGCCATATTTGCGGAAAACGCGCTGTAATGCGTGGCGCAGCAATGCGTGGTGCTGTTCTGACCCATCCTCTCCAGGTGCGCCTAGTGCTTCCTGGACAGCTTCGGTAAAAGCAGGAGCTAGTTCGATATCCTTCCGGCCCACTTCATCTATTTTGGATTGACTTAGATATGATCACATTGTATCCACATCTGAAGCTTGCTGCTTACCTCTGCACTTGATACAAGAACCAGCGCTCTGTACTTGTTGTCAGACATGAATTCGGTATCCTCATTCATCTCATCGTATATTTCTTTCGCGGCTGCAGTGAATCCTGGTGCAACAGTAACCGCCAAACGGAAACTGCTTTTCAATGACATGTCTGTAGTAGCACCTAGTATTTCTGGATCTTGGAAAACGTCCATCAAATAGAAATGTTCTTTTCCGTCACAAGTTTGAACGAAGGAACATCCGACTCCCCTCTGTTATAGAGAATGCCAATATCCCAATTGTAAGGGAGCATGGTACGTCAAGTTTAGGCGTCGAAGAGTCCTTGTCTAGTTCTAGTGACATGGCAGCTTTAATGATTTGGATCTGGGTATCATCAGCCCGCAAGGCATTAATCGCTTGCATTATCTTATCAATCATTGCGTTGTTATATCTGTCGTTTATGAAATTAGAACGAATTAAAGGCTAAGCTATGCTGTTTAACTTCTTTTATATCCCATCTGCAGCAATACAAAAGCTTAAGGCCTAACTTGTTTCTGTAAATAGTTTGGTTGTAAGAACAGTGAGATTCCACCAGCCACGGTGTCGCTAAGATGCAGTAGAATGTCTTCAGGTTATCCCAAAAACACGACTTTCTGCCAGATATCGCTATATTAACTGAACGCTAGAGGGTCCAGCTCTTGAAGGGAACACCTCTCTCTTGTTGTGCTAATGTACACCTACATGTACCGGAAACAATTCCGGTAACTTGCATGTTGAAACAAATGTACTTAGGAGATATATGGCACTTAGTAATTCCCTGTTGGCTTTGGTAAAGGCCGTATATATAAAGTCAAGGAATAGGACTAACGGTGGAATACCACATACTGCACCATCCGATTAATCCGTACAAAACATGGATCTCACTTTCGGGCATTCTCGTAAAAGATAACTTCTATAGTTTGTGCTTTCTAAGCGCTGAAAGCCTTGGCGGCACTGTGTATTTGTACAGGATATGACCAACCTTAACTTACAATCCAAACTATGTTCTAGAATGCCAGCATGTGGGTTTTTTGTTCAAATTGGATGTGTTTTTGTTTCTAAAATAGAATACCCTCCGCGCGCAACTCCTTTTCAATCACATCCATCACCAACTGTGGATCAGCCCGTTCGACAGAAACAACCGATCGTTCCTTTTCAAGAAGACCAATAAACTCGGTAGGTAGAACGTCCTTTTGGAAATTGAACCTTTCAACGGATTGGAGTGCTGTTTCGACGGCTTCGGAAAACTTAGCCGGATGGGCTGTAGCAAGAGAGATCATGATCGTCTTTCCAGCAGGGTAGGCTTGGAGTTGATCACGTTGCTGGATACGTTCAGCAGCGGTTACACCAACAGAAGTATGGGGATCAAGGACATAAGGGACCTGACCGGCAGCCGATGGTTGATAGAAAGCGCGAATAGTCTCGAGTGTCTAACACAGTGGTTGAGCAACCTCATCCCATTGCCATATCCTGAAGTTACCTGTTCATCCGAAACCATGGCGGCGTCGAAAATCTTGCGTGCATTCAAAACAACCTCGTTACTAACACGGAAGCTGCCCTTTGTCTTCAATTCGTCCATCCAACCGGCCACGGTTTGACCAGCACGATCCTCATCGCCCTGAAGTTCATCGCGAGCAAGATACCACAAAAGACGCTCAAAGTTAGAGGACACAAGGATATCCATTGCAGGGGAAAGGGTGGCCTTCACAGCACCATCAACCGACTGTTGCTTTTCGTATGCCTGCGTCTCGAAGAAGCGGTATAGGATATCGTTCTCATTGGTAGCCACAATTAACTTATGCGTAGGCAAGCCCATTTTGTGAGCAAAGAAACCGGCGAGGATATCACCAAAATTGCCGGTGGGAACAGAGTAATTAAGCTCAATGGCTGAAGCAGCATCAGAGGCAGGGTCAATGTTGAGTGATCGCAGGAGAGTAAAGTACGCTTGGAAGTAATAGACGGTTTGGGCCAGGATACGTGCCCAGTTGATGGAATTGACGGCACCAAGATGGTGGCGGTTGTTGAAAGTGGTGTTGCTGAACAGATTCTTGACGATATCCTGGCAGTCATCAAAAGTGCCTTCGACGGCGAGGTTATGAACGTTCTTATCCAGGACGGTTGTCATCTGGGCTTCCTGAATAGGACTGACACGTCCACGTGGATGAAGAATAAAGACGGAGACATTCTTCTTGTTGCGCAAACCATAAATGGCAGCACTAAAACGGGAAAAAAATTCAACTGTCAAACAGCTTTGTTTTATTTCTTTATGGCTTGCATACCTTCCTGTGTCGCCGGAGGGGGCTCCGACGACAGTCAATCGGTGCACCTTACCAGTGGTTTCGGCCCGATTCCGGCGCTCCAAGAAGTATTCGAATAAATTGCCCACAAATTGAAGTGCTACATCCTTGAAAGCAAAAGTAGGTCCGTGGAAGAGTTCCATGACATAGAAACCATCCTTGACCTTAGCCAAAGGAGTGACCAGATCATGTCGGAAGGTGCTATAGGATTTTTCGACCAGTTTTCGCAAGTCTTCGGTAGGGATCTCGGTGGGATCAATGAAGAGCGAGAGAATAGCGACAGAGAGGTCCTGGAAGGAGTAGTTAGCCCATTCCTTGCGCCAGTTGGGTGGCAAGGAAGGAATGGAATGAGGAATGAACAGACCACCATCAGGTGACAGTCCTGCCATCACTGCGTCCTCAAATGAGTAGTCTTTGGCCTGTCCACGAGTCGATCGGTACTTCATTTGTGGGCAATAACAAGAAAAAAGATAAAGAATTAAGGTAAGAAGAGCTTTACACACAGATATGGGTTACAATGGGACAATTTTTTTTTTCATTTCGGTGCTTCGATTGGGTAAAAAGTGACTCATTTTTGGCAATTGTACAGAATGATTGGCTGTCATGTAATGCAAGATTGTTACAGTGAGATGAAAAAGAAAAGATAGATCGAGGTTTTTTAGACGGAACCAAAGGTTTTGAAGGTGTCAGCTGAAAGACCCGGTAATGATACATTTCCCTAAACATCAAGACAAAAAAAAGAGATCAGTTAACGTTTAAAAACAAAAAAATCTGACAGGAAACCTACATCGAGAGGACATGTAAATGTCTGGGTGGAATCGATTTGAGGATGAACGGTAATAAATAATACGGTGGCGTCGACTGTGATGGTATATTGAATGGTCAAGTCTTGTTTGGGTTCACCCGTTAGACCACATTTATCGGCGATTGTGCTTAGTACGACTTGATCGCGGTCATTATCGGGCGCGTATTGAATGGCAAAGGGAAACGTGAAATTTTGATTACTGTATTTTGGAAGCGCCTGGTAAGCTAGATAACCCGAACCGACAGCAACACGAGGTGATCCATCTTGGCTGGGTAAATAAGCCTATATCATTTTCCATCGCGGACGCATCCCCAAAAACAGTAAGCTTTCTTTTTTCCTTTTGCCCGAACCCCCTGCATTGGTATGTCCCTTACCGTAGCTCTGATATTCGATAGATCGATTTGAAGCATGTTCGGATTTTGTACATTAATAAGCAATCCGAAATTAATGTTCAGGCTGTTGCCAGTAAAGGATATTTGAGAAACATTATATGGACTTGAGGTGACCCCGATCATGTTCATCGTTGGCATGACGAATTTGGAGAAGATCGCACCGAGAACGATGACGATGATCACTATGGCGATGATCACGAACCACAGAATCCCGGTAGCCCATGCAGGTAGACAACAAGCACAGCACAGACAACGCAGACAACCGTTGCGATTGGCCATCCGTCGCGGTTTCTTCTTTTTCAGTTTGCCTTCGACATCTACCATAAAGGGCAAGGAACATGAGCGTTTGTGGAACAATTGCCAAGATGATGATAATGAGGATGATAGTTAACCTGAATATGAATCCTCGGATGCTAGTGTATCTGACGGAGGTATTGATCGATAGGGATCTTCATGATGAGGTGGCGGTGGCGGTGGCGGAACTGTTGTTCTTGTGTTATCTGCATTCATGGCTTTACAATGATGACAAAGAAAACGAGAGAGAAAGAGAGGAAAGATGAAAGAGCGTGAGAGAAGAAGAATGAAAAGTCCGTCTGTATATGAGTGTGGCTCAGAAAAGGTTTTCTTTTTTCTTTATGGCAAAAAGAAGAAGAAACAAAAGAGAGAATAAAGTAAGACGTTATTATTATTATTTTTTTTGGCTGTACGAATTTCTTCGTTCTCTATTTTTATTCTAATGGTGTCTTTTTTTTTTCGCACTCCACCGGCTTATTTTCTCGGTCCGAACCCATTAAGAAGGAAAAGAAACCATGCTATCAAAATTTTTTAGGCTCCTAATTGATAAGCGGCGTTCTTTAGCATGCCATGGCCCTTTTCTATGATGTACCAAACAGAAGCTACTAGTCTGAATTGGCTCATATAGGTATAGCCTGTGACAAGATAGGGTACAACAAACAAATGTGATGTCAGGACCATAAATGTAATGGCCCATATTGCGCCGAGAGTACGACTAGGTATGGCATCCCCTACAACAACGCCTACTGTCTGGAGGACAAAAAACAGAAATTGAAACCCACTTGCTCTCCAGTTTCCCGAAGTGCAGTACAGAAAATATTCATGCATGATCCCAGATAGGATAAACACAGATAATGCTGGCACCCATCGGTTCCTGCAGAACTTGCGCATAGGTCGGTATCCCAGACGATAAAAGCAGTCGTTGTAGACTTTGTGCCACCGGTTGGACCAGAAATCACGTAAACTCGTGGCATGCCAGGGCGAATGAAACAACGGTGGCATCGTCAACACATCCTCAATGTAATCCTTGACAGACCGGATCCAGCCGTGGCTGCCTAACGATGGTAGAACTTGGTATACGATCGCACACATAAGGATAATGGTGTCGTACGTCAGCTGTAACTGAAGTTGGAGATAGATGGAAAAGGCCGTACACAAGAGGAAACTCATAAGCACTGCTCCAGTAGTGATCGCCGCATCATGATGTATTCTTGGTTCGTACATGGCGCCCAGCACATTAGCCAATCCTTTTTCAAACACATGGACGCTTTGATGGGTATCGATCCATTGGAACAATCGGTAGAGGAAATCAAAAATCAGCTGTCGTTTCAAGTAAGCCACAAGGTACGGTTTGACTGGAATGGATTGCCATTCTTTGGTTGGCTTGATCGGCTGTGGTCGTGATCGCCAGTAGAACAATGTCCAACAGAATCGGCGTTTGCGTCGTTCCTCCATGGACATGGTCAACCATACGCCCATTTTCATACCGAATGCCCAACACCACACACTAGTTCCCATATTACAAGCATAGGAATATTGACCAGCATATAAGAATGGTATGGACAAATTGATGACAAAGCAAGTGGTTAATAAGAGTTCCTGCAATTTACTTCGTTGTCGGACGGGTAATGCTGTGAGGGTAAATAAGAAGCTTGGTAGAACAGAGAGAACAATGTAGGGAATATAATGCATTTCGCCAAAAGTAGACAATGTTTGGGTTATGAGGATGAGGATGAACGAGAGAAGATAACGAGGATGAAATGGGAAGAAATGGGGTATTCAGGAGAGAGAACAGAGAGAGAGCGAAGAGTTGCAATTCTTTTAGAAACCGGGTAAAATAAAAGCAATGTATCCGTTTCCCTTATTCTTGGGGGACTAATTCGATTTGGACTGGAGAATGATGTGTCGGGTCGATGTGTAGTCAACTTCATTTGATGCACCCTCTCCTAAACAGCCTATTTTCCACCCTTATTTTATCTCTGCTTACAATAACATGAATAAACAAATAGTAACTGTCTCGTTCATTGTTGTTTCAAATTGCCACTGCCCGCTTCGGCGATCGGGATTAACATTTTATTCCCCAACAACCTGTCATTTTACAAAAGCTCCGCATGGGCAGACCAACAGCAGGGTATTGCTTCCTAACTTAACCTACATATGATCAAACATAAGGAAGCGCATGACCTCTCGGTAGAAAACGTAACGCATCTATTTACCGTTTCTCCATTGGCGTATTGCATAAAAGACTGGCGTAACGGGTCGTCAACATGGTCGATCATCTTGGTAACACAAATGGATAAAATAAAAAGATTGGTAAGCCAGCCTCACCCATGATCATCTTCTTGGCGTAAGGAATTCAAATTAGGACCATGAACGCATAAGCCTCATCCCTCATGTTCTCAACAATGGTAGATAAAGAAGAGTCAAAATTAGGCATGGCTTCTCCCTATGGTTTAGAATTACGACTCTCATTCTCTTCACTTCCTTATCAGAAGGATGACAGACTGGATGACAAGAGGCAAAGGTGCAATCGAATTATTAACATAGCAATTTTGTTGCCTATGCCGAATGGGCCAAGCAAGTCATAATCCATTCAAACTATTGCACCGAAAAGGGACCAAGTCAATCCAGACTCAAAACGTTAACTGCTGACGGTGGACATTTTTATTCTCGTAACAAGTTGTTGCCCAGTCATTTTTACCAATTGAGCCTCCACATCTCTTCTTCGAGCTAAACTTATGAGGGAGAGGACGTACACGGCTCACAAGACACAGAGCCATCTCTTGCAAGTGCAATATGGCTTGCTTTACAGAATACTGCAGCTCTGACTTGGAAGTTGATGACAAAGTTAATTGCGGCACGTTTCTGTAAAAGGAAACACTAAGAATTGATCGATCCACGTGCCTGTAATGTCGACAGTAGAGTCAACGTTCCAGGCAAGGCTGTGCTGCATAAATTTTTTTTTAATATTATGCCTAAGGGACAAGCTATCAGGGGAGTCCAAACATAGTCTAAGGATGCAGTCTCTCACGCATCATTCACGTGCTCTCGCACGATCACTTACGCCTTCTCATACTTACTTTTAGCGTAAGTTGGTCCTGTCAAGGATGCGAAATCTATCTAGATACTCGTAAGGTACACTAAAAAACAACAGTACGTTGCGGTCAAATAGGAACATACGGCTTATATATGATGTTTAAACGGGTCGTAAGAATAGCCGGATAAATGATTTTAGTTAAGAAACAGCGCTGATAAAGAAATCGTATTGAGCCGCTTTAGTCCCCGACCCGAACATGGCAAGATCGTGGAAGCTATCCAGGGGAAATCGCTGCAAGATACAGAGATATGCCTTTTTCTAACGTTTAGGCATCGGCTTAGCGAATTCTCGATATGCTGCGGCCTTGACAGGATCACGTTCTACACCGACTCCTTCTTCGTAGCATTTGGCTATCACAAGTGGAACTTCTTTAAGACCTGATTCGACAAGACTAAGTAGCATGCTGAAGCCGAGATTTGGATCGGGTTTTTGAATACCCCATCCATATAGATGATACATGGCGACCATAAATTTGGCGTATGGTTTTACTTCAGCCAGCGTCTGAAATGCACCGAAAGCGTTACGATGATGCTCTTCAGCTTCCACGGAATTGCTTGTTGCTTTTGCCCAAGCGTGGTCGATTCGGGCAGTTTCCAATAAAGCAGGCGATGGATTGAAAGGTCCATTGACTGAATAACCAGGAAAACGAGTATTGGCAAGTACATACCATTGCCGCGCTTTATCGTAATCTATTCCGAAGCTTCCATTGCGTCCATTTTTAAAACACTCGGCAGCCTTCATTGCAGCTGGATAGCTACCGAGCATGCCACCAATAGAATAGTAGAAAAACGCTGCGTCTAGATTGGGCTCGATAACATAATGATCGCTTGAGAAGCCATTGTGATAGATGCTTCCCAGTTCGCAGTATGCTTCCGGCATCGATAACTTGGCAGCTTCTTCGTACATAGCCAGGGATTCTTGGTACTGTTCCATACTCCACAGCAGCTTTGCAAGTGTATAATAAGCTTCACGTTTTCCTTTCTGACCTTGCAGGCGGAGACTCTTTATTCTGTTTTGCGTGATAGCATCCATGCAGAGGATCTGATGTTCACTATCAAGGCCTTGCTTTGGCAGAATCGCGCGTTTTCCTTCCTGTTTTTCGTCGTTTTGTTTTGCTTGTTCCCTTTCTTTTTCGTTATAGCGGTCGTCGTCATCTTCATCCTCGTCCCTTTGAAGCAAGCGGATATATGGGTCCATGGTTTGGTAAAAAACGTCTCTATCATCGTCTCCCTTCCCGAAACTTGCAGAAAAAAGTTCTGTCTGTAATTCCGCTGACAGTTTGACCCAAGTTCGTCGCGGATTGATTGCGTTGTGTATATTCCGGATAACCTGCCATCCAGCTTGGCTACCTTGGATTTCACCAGGAATTTCTGATATTGTGCAACTGAGCCCATCAGCCGTGGCACTTAAATAAAGTTTCTTGGAGCTATCAAAAACTGCCTGACTCTCGAAAAGTACGATATCATTGTTCCTGATATAATCAAAGGAGCCTATGACTCCTCCTATTACGAAATAAATGGAATGATAGCCATGTGTAAAATCAATTATTATGTTTCTTAAGTACCAAAAGTAAACAGTACCTTTGCTTTCTTCCTTATCCCTCTCTGTCCTTCCTAGGTCATTCTCATCATAGTTGTTATTGAGTGGATAAGGCACCAATTTCCTATACCATCAGTTAGCAAATGATAGTCCTAAAACTGTCCGCTAACCATATGTAGTCCAAGTCTGAATCTTTGACGCTATCTATCAGTTCTTTACGGTATCCAAGCGTTTTCAAACATTGACTTGCAGAAACATACGTTTCCAGCAATTTTCTTAGTAGCCGCTCCACATGTTTCAACTTGGCAATATTGATCAGATTCTTCAAAGTTGTGTCATTCAGTATGCTTAATCTGGCTGCCGTTTTCGAGTCAATAAGTCTTAAATGGAGCATATCATTGTAGCGAATATATTGTGCAACTGCGAGGGATCTGGTATTTTGCCGCTTCAGAGATTCAATGCTGAGAATAATAGTCTGCCGTTCATTTGGTATCTTCGTAGCGAATATAGTTGACCTGTCATTATTCTCAAAAGAAATCGTCTGGCTCTCTCGACTTGCTGGCTGATAATAGCTCTTGGCATCTTTGCTTAGTTCATGATTATGTGTGTATTGATCTGTAATGCCTTTCTTCTCAAACTTCCATATTGCATCGTCATTTCTCAGCAGAAGGACTTTCCAAGGACAGAGATCGTTAGCGCTTTGTCCATTCCTTGACGAGGACAATGCATTGTTCTGCTGATGACTATATGAGCAACGGACGGTAACGATCTATTGTACAAGTTAGTACGAGTCATAGAATGATGATTACTGTTAAAGATCTTTTACATCGTCTGCCGTATGTTCTTCCGTAATGGGAAACCCACTCTCCCCGCAAGCACTTTGAATGAATTCGATTGCGCTTGTCGTATTATGGAATGAGGCGTTTCTCAAGCTTTCATATAATGATTCCGGCTGTAGGCAGAAGATTAGCTATACGAAAAGGCGACGACTGTTTCGTTACGTACAGATACATTTTCATCGTCCCGAATTATGTCCTGTTCTTCGTTAACTGGATCGTCAAAGGTTGTCAACTTCAGCGGGTGGTTATAGCGAATTCGATCGTCCGATAAGGCTAAATTCTTGTATATCTGTTGTATTTTCTCACGCTCATCGGTGTCCAGTAGATCATAGAGCGGACGTATACCACTGCATCTGATGAGTTGTTGATTTAATTCCACGGAGCTTATCCAACTTTTAAGATCATTCCATAGCAAGCAGACAGAATCTCCTCCTTTTGAGCAGAAGATGTTACTTTAAAACGTTTCCTCTTTTGGTGAAGATTTGTTTACCAAGGGCTTTCATATTTTCGCTCCGAGCAATCGAATTCTCAATTACTGTAGTGGTGACCTGCCAGGACGATGCATGTCGATATTCCGTGAGCCACATGTTATCATCGGACCTTGCAGGCATTTGGCTAGTTTCATTCGCCTGGAAAGTTCCGTCCATCTCTCCCATTTGACAGAGTGTCAGATAACCTTGGTAACGCTTCTTAATGTTACAAATAGATGCTGTTTGCTGATCTTCCTCATCATTGGCTGGCCTTTGAAGAATAAGCCTACCTCCTGGACTATAGCATAAGAAATGAAGAATATATCCAAGGGGATGACTGTACCGAATTGTATCCTGGTCGGATAAAAATAACCAAATCGCTGAAAAACGTCTTGTAGTGCGTAGTAAGTATCATAGTCCAGATTTCCCACCAGCAAGGCTCTGCATATAGCTTCCTTGAATCCCACGGTAGGCTGTACAAAATCTTCTGGAAGACATAGCTGTATTTAGGGGGGAAATTAGAGTTTGTTCTCTTCTGTGTTTGCCCGTCGACATATTACTTCTTTGTAAACCACATAAACCAATTCGTAGGCTCTTGTGACGTTGACACCCTGTCGATCTGAGCTAGTATCTCGTTCCCTATATGCTCCTTGCGCCCCCATGTTGAAATAGATATCTTTAGGAAGCTCCGAGTCAAGATCTAATAGGGACTGTTTCTCTAATTCTTTCCAGTTTATTTCGTGTCGACTGGTATGATCTATGTCCGGATGTTTGGATAGGTTTCGAAGCATGATCATTCTGGAGAGAATCGTATTTTGTGCGAATTCAAATGCTTCGTCCTCTGCCTCTACCCCATCCAGATGTAGCGCTTTTGGTAGCTTGGGCATTTCATCGTAGCGGTAGGAATATTTATCAAACAATCGCTGTACTTGTCCGCGTTGATCCGCTTCCAGGATTTCGTACAATGGCCTCATTGATTTAAACTGAATACGTGCTTGATCATCTTCAATCGAATCAATCCAATTCTGGTAACTGCCGACAATAGTATCACCTCCTATAAAAGACACTTAGTCGTTAATACAAGAGTGAAACCATCAATACGATCTTCGTCATTTCTGACCTATTGCGTCGAAATTCTCACGACGAGAGCTAAGTAATCTACTTATTTCCTCAATCGCATCAGTTTCAGATGTTATGCTTGAGAACTTTGGTGGTACATGATCAAGTGTAATTCGTCCACCTAAGAAAGCAAATATGAACAAAGCCTGCAATTCGCCATATTCTGTTACCAAGCAGGATAGAAGTCGGATAATAATAGCCAAAGCGACGAAACACTTTCTTCAATTCGTGATATCTTTCCAGTTCATCTTTCATAGCTAGTGCCTTTGCAACCGTCGCAGTCAAGTTATCCGTTGCTTTGATATGACCAGAAGGCAAAACCAGCTATCTCGCGGCGTTAGTTAAACCTGTAGTAGTTCCCGATGGTATCAAGAAAAACCATTGTGATGTTTGTTTTGTTATAGCTTAAATCTGCTAATCAACCAGCGATACTCCTTGTTGAAGTATCATGCCCTATCTGCGCATTCTTTTTTCTTTGTCCTCCACTTCAAGAAAATCTGGATCCACAAACACAGTAATAACGCAAACAAAAAAGGTTTTATGTAAAGTTTACTAACCTCTTTATATGCCAAATACATCGCTAGATAGGTTTCTTCTCGAATTGTTTGTTGTCCCCTTAAGCCGCTTGTTTCTATGTATTCTTCTATTGCGGTCTGTGTGAAACCGCACAGTGGTTCCACTTCGTTCAGAAAGTGATCCGGAAGGAAAGCGTGCGCATGAATGCTGGCTGAGAGCCCTGTTTTCCGAGGCATCCATTCTACTTGTGGTTTACCTTCATATTTCAAAGACACAATCAACGTGTTAATGTCGCTATCTTTAACAATTTCAACTGCGTCTTCTGCTGCCAATGATCCGTCACAATAAATGCCCTTTGCCACATAAGCCTTCACCTGAGTATTTGATAGAGCAATCAAAGCATTTTCTCTGTCAGGATTTTTGACAATGCTAGATGGGATTGCGGCTTTTCGCTGACCGTAGGCTACGGTATATAGCCGCCGAATTTCCGAACTTATCTCGGGTTGAAGCAGTTCATACAATGGTCTAACATCTGCTATAATAATAGGGACTTGTTCATCTGTCGTACTCGCAAGCCATCCATCAATATTAGGGCTACGAACGAGCAGAAGACTTGGTTTACCACCTGTAGTACGTAGAATTGAAATATAGCCATTGTCATCCATTTTTTCTTACCAAAGATATCCCGTAGCAGGCCGTTCTTTACCACTTTTTCAATAATTTTGCTTGGAGAGCCATATAGGGTACCATCTGCTGCATAACTAATTTTCCCGCCTTTAACCATATCAGACATTGAAACAATCCAGTTTTGGATCTGTTACCGGTGATGATCAGATGGGGCCAGTAATAACCATATGTACGGAAAACCTCTTGCAACTCTGCAAATCGTGCATTGTCGCCATCGGCCAGTAATGCACGAGTAATGGCATTTTCAAATTCTTTGGTAGGTTTGACGGCATCGGGCAGAAGTGATACCTGTCGTTCCGCATTTAGGTTAGAAGCATGGACACTTGCAAAATCTCATAATGATAACAAACATGTCTTCGAGGTACGTATACTTCTTGAATTTCTCTTGTTTCTGTTCCTGAAGAGTGCTGAAGAGCATTACATGCAAAGAAACTGTAGCCTTGAGTTCCTGGTAAGTGAGTGTAATTTACCCAGTCGGTGTCAAGTAACTGTTGATCGATAGAGTGCTCGCGAAAGAACTTTGAATCAGTCCAGGCTGCCACGTTTTCCTTCCAATTGAAACTTTCGTTTGCCACTTTTAAATTCTCCTTAGGATAAAAGCATATGGCAGCGCTGTTGGCGATTTCGATAGCTTGCTTTTGGCTTGGGTTCAGATCAGCATGAACCCCACGAACACAATGGCCCCAATCACCCCGTTTTGACGTCTCATATACATCCAAGACTCTGTGTATCAGACTCTTATCCAATAGATCGTACGTTGGTCTAAAACTAGCGCGGACCACAACGACCAGGCCGGTTTCCAGTGTTGATAACCATTCCTTCAGGCCATATTGCAATTTTGCCTGATCGCCACCTAACAAATCAATATTTAGAGCAAGTCTTTAACGAGTTGGACAAGTATCATACCAACCGCTACAACATGCTGCAGGTCCTGTTCCAAGACTTCAATAATGAATCTTTGTTTTTCCTTGGATATGTATTCACCCCATTTGGTGCTTCCTTTCTTGGTTGTCCCTTCGTTTCCTTCCCATAGCTCTGATCTGTCTTTAATGTTCAAACTAAGTTTGCCCCCTAGGTCGAGATATGTTAATGCAGCGCAAAATGGTAGCGTTGCATACCGAAAACGATCGTAGATGGGTAATAGAAGCCATATCTTTGGAAAACCGATTGCAGCGCTTCGTACTGTTTTGACCTGTCTTTTCCAGAGCTGTCGAGGGCTTCACGGACAGCTTTCGTGAATGTAGCAGTTGGCTTGATATTCCTGCGTTTAAATCTCATCTATGAGCGCTTAACTTGTCGTTCTGTTATCTTTCCCTTCATCTGTTACTCACTTCCCAATATGAAACAAGTAGCATCTTTTCGTGTTTATTGTGTTGTATGGACTTTCGATCGCGCTTTGGTTTGTTAGCTGTGTTCTTTGCTGCTTTCGCAAATCCCGGTGCGACAGAGGCGGTCAGACTGAAGACAGACTTAAAGGATGTGTCTCTGGTAATCCCTACTATTTCTGAGCGCCTCGAGACATCGATCAGCTTTTGAAATTGTCTGTTATCAACCAACTCAAACGGAGATTCATCAGATGCTTCTCCACCATGCAAAGCCCCTTTATTCCAATCTAAAGGAAGTTTATGTATGTTTGGTAAGGATGATGAGGTTCTGCGTGCTGAGTTCAGCGTCATATGGTGTCTAGCCCCTTGATTTTTGTCTATGTTATGCGCTGTATCCTTTGCCTCTTTGCTAACTGTCTTGAACTTGTCCATGCTGAAAAGGATCGGAACTGGCTTGTCTTTTCTGATGGACTCTATTTAAACACGACGGCGGTGATAGAAACCTTAAACGTACCATTGTTCTACAAGTAAGCCAACATGGCAATCGTCCCGCAATCCCACATGATCATAGACACTTCTGTCATGCACAGCCCACATACAGTTGCTTCACTCGAGTTATGAAAAGTTCCGAATAAGCTTATGTTTCTTTCCATAAATGGCCTTGTATTTTTTAGGTCTTGTCGTGTGCATTCAGTCTTCAAACAATAGATTGACCTGAACTTCGTGAGGAGGAGAGCTTTGCTTGCCGGTCATCAAACTGGGAAGTTCTTGTTTTCTGTCACACAGTACCATACTGGGAAACTTTTTGTAGCAATTCAGGAGCTGATATTGGATTTTATAAAGCAGATTGCGAAAGGATAATCTCAATATAAGTAATAAAATAATGTATCAAAGCTTATGTTGTTGAACTGGACCTAGTCGGCCAATTCCCAAAATTTGTTTTAAAGAATGCGCTTTCTCTTGCTTTAATGAGCCATAAGATAACTTAAAAATGCTAGCACAGGCGTCAGGTTGATCTCATTTGACATCCGATTAACGAAAAAGATTTTGGTGCTTATCGAAAGTTTTCAGTAAGCCACGGCTTTTACACTCATTTTTTCTTCATAACGGCTGGCGATAGCGAAACAATAAGTAACATCTCAAATACAAGAAGCAGCTTTCGCTCTTGCATACCCCATCCATATAAAAGGTTATGGCGCAATCATAGATTTGGCATATGCTTTTAATGCTGACATTTGCACAAAGATGTTATGAGCTTTCTGATGAAGGTTGTTTGACCGCGAAGGGCCATTTTTAAGGAGAGCTGAAGCATGTTAGATTTTTGCTCTACCTATGTTTACAAGGGAATTTCCGTTGGAGCAACTGTTGGCATCCATAAATGAAAGACATTTTTCAGGTACCTTGGAAAACGTACCTTTTTGCGTTGCCTTTCTGCAACATGTTGTGCAGAACTTTAGATATACTTTTCTGTTTTGACTTGCTCTGATGTTATTCCTTTGACACATTACCAGGGAAATTTTTTGGATGGTGTTGCTGCTTGTTTGGCAATTGATATAGAGATACAAATGATATCTTATACGACTGACTCGCCCCTTCTCAGAATATTCTTAGAAAGCAAAAATATAACAACGCTTCAACCAGGAAAGTCCATTTTTTCTGCAAAAGTTGAACAATAAATATCTCTTGGACGACGACAATGTCATCAGATCAGGAACATGCATATGATGCATATATTTAATAAGGGATTGCTATCTGACAAGACAACCGGGTTATTTCGAATATCCCAGTCGTTAGTTTTGTTTTATTTTGTTGCAAGGAAATATATAAACTCGCTTATCCAACGCTTAGGTACGCTGCCGTGTGGTGGCTCTCCTCTTCGTATCCGCGAGACACAATGTTGCTCATTCTTTCATGTAGTCGAGGCAATCTCCTGCAAAAATAAGTCCTTGTCTAATTTCATACTTGACTTTCCCTACCTTAACCTGGTGCAGTGTCTGCATAATGGTTGGTAAGATTGACAATTCCTTAGTGGAATGGAATATGGGGAGTCTGCATAATCGTATCAGACGATACAATTGCTGGCAAGCCAAATCCATCTTGTATGCGGATAGGAGACCCCATGTGTGAGTCGGATAGTCTCGCATGGTGAGCTTCGGAGATGTTTGCGGATCGTACCTGATGTTCAAGTCCATCACCAGCATGGTTCGCTTGGCTATCTTTCTTGGGTCTTCCCTCTCTTGGTTTTAACATTGCAGTGCCTTGTTTTTCGACAATTTTTATAGCGTGCTGAATGGCTGAACGTCACAATCCTTGGACCTTTCCATAGCACCGTATGACATTCCTGCCACTCGTGCCGTATATCATGGCGCGTTCCTTTTCGGAAAACTTACTGTTGGTCTTGAGAGTAGTGTTAATAATACCAGTAAGTGGCATATCAGGAAGTTCGATAAAGAGAAAGTGAATATAAATACAAAAGAAAGTCGAAACTTGAAGAGATGCAGGTAGACTTCCTTTACGGGAGTGTGGTATCTAGTTAGTTTGCTCTCATTTACTACAAGAGATCTCAGGAAATGAAAGGATGGCAAGGCAGTTTTGCGTTATTCGAACACTCGTACGAATTTTCAACCACGTCCAAATTTAAGGGTAGTTAAACGAATAGAAGCCTTCAAACTTAAAGTAGCATCACTGTATACAAGACTCTAGGTATACAGAAGGCACAAACTTCACACAGAATTACAATAAATTTTTCCATCGTTGGCTTTTTTTTTTAATATGATTTGCAGATATTTACAGAGATGTTGAACTCAAATGACTAAACTTTTTCAGTGGGTGTAAAAATAAAGGGATATCACTTTTTGTTGAAAGAGGTGAGATGAAAATAAAACAAGAGATGAAAGAGAGGTGTTTAGGCTTGAGCCTTTTGAGCGCGGAAGTACTTGGCAACCTCGACCAGGTTGATCAAAGCAGCTTCAGTCTCGGGCCTAAAGATGTCATGGTTAGACAACCGGAAGAAACATCAAACCATCATTCAAAACTTACCAAGCTCGGGACTTGAGGCCACAGTCAGGATTGGCCCAAAGGAGATGTTCGGGCAAGTACTTGAGCATGTCAGAGAAGCGAGCCTTCATTTCTTCGACAGAGGGCACACGAGGAGAGTGAATATCGTAAAGACCAGGACCGATTTCATTAGTGTATTGCTTGGTCTCGAAGATACGGAGAAGCTTCTCATCAGACTTGGAGTTTTCAATGGTGATCACATCAGCTACACAAAGGGAAAAAAAGGAAATCAAGTCAATAAACGATGTCAAAAATAAAACTACACATCTTAAATACATACCATCCAGAGCAGCAATTGCGTCGAAGATATCGTTGAAGTCAGAGTAGCACATGTGGGTGTGGATCTGAGTGTCATCGCGGACACCAGAGGTGGAGAGACGGAAGCTGGCAACGGACCACTCCAAGTAAGCATCCCAGTCAGCACGGCGGATAGGAAGACCTTCACGGATAGCGGGCTCATCGACCTGGATGCAAGGAATACCAGCGGCTTCAAGATCAACAACTTCATCACGGAGAGCCAAAGCGACTTGAGCGCAGAGATCCTTGAGGGGAATATCATCACGGACAAAGGACCACTTCAACATGGTGACGGGGCCGGTCAACATACCCTTCATTGGCTTGCTGGTCAAAGACTGAGCATAAGAGATCTCCTTGATGGTCATAGGGTGGCGACGGCTGACATCGCCAAAAACAACTGGAGGCTTGACGCAACGGGAACCATAAGAGACAACCCAGCCATTCTCAGTGAAGTCATAACCGAACAATAAATGACCAAAGTGTTCCACCATGTCGTTACGCTCAGCTTCACCGTGCACCAAGACATCCAAACCGATCTTCTCCTGGAACTCGACGATCTTCTTGGTCTCGGCCTTGATGAATTCCTCATACTTCTCCTGAGAAAGCTCACCCTTGTTGAACTTCTGACGGGCAACACGGATTTCCTTGGTCTGAGGGAAGGAACCGATGGTGGTGGTGGGGAACAAAGGCAGCTTGAGCTTCTTGACCTGAGCATCGCGACGGGCAGGGAAAGGAGAGGCACGCTTCCAGGCTTCAGTAGGGATGTTGGCCACACGTTCACGGACAACAGGGTTGGTGGTCTGGGGAGAAGTGCGACGGCTTTCGACAGCAGCAGCATTGGCAGCAAGGGCTTCCTTGACAGAATCGCGACCGTTGTTCAAAGCCTTGGCGATGGTGACGATTTCAGCACACTTCTCAACGGAGAAAGACAACCAGCTGTACAGTTCGGGATTCTTGGTGGAGATCTTGGTTTCGAACGAGGTAGAGAAAGGAGCATGGGCCAGGGAGCAGGAAGGAGCAATGAACACACGGTCCTTACCAAGGGCAGCAACAGCCTTCTCAGCCAAGGTGATGGACTTGTCGAGGTTGTTGATCCAGATGTTGCGACCATCGACCAAACCGAGGGAGAGAATCTGATTATCCTTCAACAAGGGCAAGACGGTGTCAAGTTCTTCGGGGGCACGGACTAAATCGAGATGGATGGCATCGACATTGTCCTTGACGGCATAGATGTTGTTCTCCACACGACCAAAGTAGGCAGCCACAAGCAACTTGAGGTTGGTCTGGGACTTGAGGGTTTTGTAAGCCTTCTCCAATGCCAGCTTGGTGTTGGCATCAAGATCGAGGATGAGAACGGGTTCATCAATCTGGACCCAGTCGGCACCAGCGACCTCGAGCTGCTTGAGCAATTCGACGTAGAGAGGGAGAACCTTGGGAAGGAGAGAGAGGGTGTCGAAAGCGGCATCCTTGGTAGGCTTACCCAACTTCAAGAAAGAGACGGGACCGACGAGGACAGGACGAGTGTGGATACCGATGGCCTTGGCGGTCTTGAATTGGTCAACTGCGCGAGGGTTCTGCAACTGGAAAGTCTGATCGGCCTCGAATTCGGGAACAATGAAATGGTAGTTGGTGTCAAACCATTTCTTCATTTCCATAGCGGGGACATCAATCTTCTCGGAGGTTTCGGTAGCGGGTCTCTGCAGACCACGACCCATGGCGAAAAACTGGTCCAAAGGGTTGGTAATGTGTTGGTAACGTTTAGGGATAGCACCGAACTGCTGGGCAGTGTCGAGAACACGGTCATAGAGAGTGAATTCACCAGAAGGAATGTGTTCCAGACCTTGTTCCTTCTGCAATTTCCAGTGGCTCTCTTGGATCTTGACATAACCAGCACGAAGTTCGTCACCAGAGATCTTACCAGACCAGTAAGATTCAACGAGCTTCTTCAATTCACGCTTTGCACCGACGTAAGGAAATCCGAGATTAGTGGCAGTAACCATGATATAGAATAAAAAAAAAGAGTAAAGAAAAAGTAAAGAAAATGTAAAAGCGGATGGTATGTCCGTGCTTTTATAATGCAGTCTAATCAGATCTCTCCAAAACAGATGAGATGCTGTCCTGGCCAATCAAATTCCGTCGCCGTGGTCTAATGCTTCTATGCTTGCACAAAAAACCCCGTTACATAAGAAACAAAGCTAAAAAACAAACTAACAAAGCTCAGGTGCTTTTTTGTTGATATCAAAGCAAAGTACGATAAATATAATACATCCTTGTTGACAAGTATATTCTATCTTCTGCATAAATGACTTCCAACAAAAACAAAGAAAAAGTGGACAACTATGCAAAAACTGAGATCAGAGCGGGGATTTCCTCATCACTACTTTTTCACGCCATCAGTGATCAACCAATGCCGACTTATCATCTTTCTGGCCGCCAGTGGCCCAATCATGGCCCGCCAGATGATAACGTCTTGTGTAGCCCCATGTCACTCTGGACATCCGTCTTCGCGTTAACGAATACCCCCCCATCTTCTTCAAATCTGCTTACCGCATAAAGACTATCCCAATATGGATGGCTTATGCTCCAGAGGCTTGCCACATTGCCTATCAGCATTGGTTTCTCTTCACGTGTTTCATAACCTAGCTTCATGTTCTGTACCGTGCTTCCCAATTCATTCAACAAAGGTATGAAAAGATCAGAGCTTTCATGAGCCTGTGGGAAACATTGACTGCCTATACATCGTTAGAGCCATCAGTAACACAATCAAAAAAGAAGAAAACTAAAAAACTGGGTGACAGACATTTTTCTTTTTCCGTCATCCGAGATCAGCGCGACTCAATGTTGAACTGATTTGAGGAAAAGGCCCTTCAAACATTTGTAGTCATTGTCCTTCTTTTCGCTAACTCCATGCCTTCTCGGCCATTTTGTTATATCACGAAGGACACTCGTTATTTCACAGTAATCCTTGATTTATGCATCACAAAACGCACTTTACAAACAGTAAATAGACAGTTTCAATTTTTTAATTGAAGCATTCTAATTCAGTATTCATAACGAAAGGTTGACAACCTCGTTTCCACTTTTTTTCCACCGTTTGACACCATGCTGTAAAAGTTGTGATTGGACTTCAGGGGTCCAGATGTGTGTGCGGAGATAGAGTTCATAGATCTTCAACATCCTGTGCAACCATCCTGCGCCAATCAGAGCCTGAGATCTATTCGGGCAAAATCAGCTGCATTTCTTCCCTTCATAGATCTACACTTTTTGATTTATGGATACGATGCAGACGCAATCTGTATACACAAAATCTTATCTAATCCTATAATATATTTTAAAACAGGCGCATGAAATTGCAGTATCGGTCCTCTGATGAAAGAACAATCGCTTAGCTCCAGCTGCTTAAAAAAAGTATGAAAAGTGATGGATATCTTTAATGGCGAATATCTCGTAGCTTATGTCGGAAACTATTGTTGTCAAAACCAAAATTAAATTTTTTTTTCTTGCTTACTGGTTTCATGATTTACGCCTGTCAATCTGTTGTAACAAGGAAAATTACTTTGGCATAGCCAAACATTGTCATATACATGCCGTACTTTGTCTGTTAGTATTTCGCTGATCTGTTTCTATTTGTAGCTGTCAGGTATACATCATTCAATCCCTGTTTAGCCAGTAATTCGATACTACAACACATAGTTAATGAAATCGAAGTGCAATTGATAAAGTCGCTTCAAGTGCTGGTAAGGTATACTAAAATGGCGAAAACAACCAAAAGATCCACTCGGTTCAACACCATTGTCCTTGTTTTATGAATAGCTATGTTCTTACAAACAAATAGGGGGGAGCAAACAGTTAAGGCTAAGCAAGATCATAACCTTAACCATCACTGCGGTGAGAAAGGAGCAGATGTATGGTGCAGTTAGGTTTTACGTGGAGCTAGCGATTAAATGAATTACAGACCGTAATAAGGATGGTGGCTCATAGGAAACTGGGTGTTATCCATTGTGTTGCTATTGACAGCCATCAGTTCACGCATTGCCGACAGCATCTACTCTACGATAACGTTTGATCTAAAACTTTTAAAACAGGCTCCGTAGCTTGTAACTGGGGCTGTGCGTTCAATGTCCGTTTCGCCAGTGTTATAAAGAAAGGTGGCGTGGCACCACACTCCAAATCTTTTCTCTTTTGCTTTCTTGACCTATAAAACTCTTCTGTCATTGCTATGCCCGAAGAAAACTCGTTCGGTTCGTGGCTATTCCCAATTACTACAGAGTTTCTTTTATCTATTGCCTCTACAGAAGAAATCTGTATCTATGGTGGTATTGTGCACTTGTACCAAAGTGTGCCTGAAGACCATGGATGTGGTCAATTTTGTCGCAGGCGCTTGGCCAGCAGTCTAACCTAAAGCGCTCCTACCAAAGGATTACAGCCGCCGCACATGTTTTCACCGCTATGGATGACGAAGTTTCAAAGTCATGTCCGGGTCAATGGCTTTATTCAATGACCATGACCGCCATCTCTGTAAAATAAGTCTTCTTGAAGGAGAGCCTAAAATAGTGCCATTGACAATCGGAAACGGCCAAATTGCGCTATCCTGACTTGGATATTGACCATCAGAAATGCTTTTTGGTGTATACAAGAAGAAGACTTGCTGAACGAGACGCCTATGGATATTCAAAACCACCTTGTTGCCATGTCTCTCAGCTCCGGAGAAACCAAGGTCGTCGCAGAAGGAAGGAACTTTTACGCTAGGCCTAGGCTCTTACCTGATAGCTCCGCGTTGGCTTACATTGATTGGACCCATCCCAACATGCCTTGGGATTATACCCGCCTTGTATGTGCTGCAGTCGAGTTCAACAGCGACCTCACTATAGTCTCCCAGACCGTTGTGATTGGCGACGATTTCAACGAAAGTGTCGTGGTAAAAAGTTTTAGTATGTAGTATACGCAGGGGGCATCTGATGGCATTATGGTTTGATAGCAACCTGAGTTCTGCATTGGCGGAACTCTCTGCTTTGCGTCAGATCGCTCAGGTTTCTGGAACCTACCGATATGTCAATAATGAGGTCCAGTTATTGTTACCCAAGCGTTAAAAGCAGAGTTCGCTGCCCCGCCTGAGGTCACAAAGGATCCTAGTAGATGCCTTTCAAATCCGATAGAAGTAGAAGAGATACATAGGTTTGAATCTCGCTGTTTCGATCAGCTAATTTAAAAGGAAAGTTACGTAAGAGTGTAAATCAGATAAGTCTCGATCTCAGCCTGTCCGGGCCAAGTTAATATAGCCATGTCTTTGTTCAGCTCTCCGACCAATTCGGCCGACAAGAGTTTGGCACTTGTCATCTTCTTCTAAGCTTCTGAAGATAAGGTCGTTCCTCTTTCTCAGTGGAAGGTCATTTTGGATGTTATGAAAAACAAAGGCGTACTTGTTAACTATGTTGAATATCCAGGCGAAGCACTTGGTAATTGAATTAATTACAACATCTTAAGACTTTATCCTTGATTCTTTAAGTTATAAGATTCCGTAAGGCTAAGAACGTTAAGTGTACCATGGAACTTGAACATTGGTTCTATGGTTAAATATTCGGTTTCGAAGTTCATGTGACAAAAGACGTGGAATTCCACAACTGGAAACAAAAAGAATAATAGACCGGCTACAATTATATGTAAATGCGACAGGTAGTTTTCAGAATGAGCCGCTTTTTACTTCATAGCTTGGCTTACACTATGCGAAGTGGTTCCTAATGGACCAGGTCTCATTAATTAAAAAAGAGTTTCCAGGAACCGTCAAGTTTACGAAGTGGAACGTTGATTGTCTATGTGCTTCTTTTGCTTCACAAAAAATTATCTATCAGCGATTGCAGCGGTTAATGGGCTAGTTTTCGTTTCTCGTACTTGATGACCGGGCATATTGCTATATGAATCATTCGGTTAGAATGGTACCCAAGTCTTAATTTGGTGCGCTGAAGAAGGTCGATGCTATCCCAAATACTGCTACTCGTCATCACGAGCTGTTAGGGTTAGCGATATTTAGCAAAAAATAGCATTGACAAGAACGCCTTACATGCGGAATTCACGTTATGAAACCTCAGGAAGTTTATCTACAGCAAAATAGAATAAGACAGGCTAAACTTCCTGCACTCCAGCACGAGTGCTGGAGTATGACTCTTTGTTCCGATTTTTCTTGGATTAGACGGCATGAATACAAAATAAAAATCAATGAAGGTAACAGCAAATGTGCCATCTATTTACGTTGAGAAGACCTCTTTATTTTCATCGCCGAGTGGCATGTAGGTTGAGAAACATCCAGGCAATCCAGTTGGTCAGATGTTCTCGTTCTTTTCCCCCTGCTTCTCACTGTTTGTAGCTGTTCCAGTTTACGCGCAACATCACTAGCCAAGCTCTGCAGGTAGCATCAATATGAACAGAATTTCGTTACCTTTTTTGTCGATTATCCTCAATGAGTAGCCTAGTTTGGCTTATAGGATCCTACGGGAGATAGACGGGAACAACACAAAGGAGCACAAACGGTCAGGTAACTGGGCGTCACTCGATTTAATGAAATGGTATACTGAAGGACACTTAATATCCATCAGGTAGGTTCTGACCGGAAAGGCTTTTGACGAGATGGTCAAAGTCAACGTCATCATCAATTCTAAAGCAGTTTTGTCTTCAATTTACCTTTTCCCAAGATACCAACCGATTTAGTATCGTTTATACCGGCTTTTACCAGAGCATCCAGCATTACTTTCATCTGAAGGGCCAGCTTGATATGATCGGAATAAGCGACAATATTGTTTTGCTTTCCAGGAGGCTTTACTTCGCATACGCTTAGATCGTAGCGAATCACCCATGGTAGGAAATAGCAAACCCATTCGGGTTTTAAAACTAATCCCGTGTTGCGGGAACTTTCAAAGTAACCGTTTGCCCACTCTTGATGTAACTACGGATTAGAACCGAAACATTCGTCAATCACACTGTCAAGGTACATATGTATGTATGCATTCTCCACTGCTGTTGATTAGGGATCGGTAAAAGTATTTGCCGCCATATCCGTTCATACTCATCTATTAGACGAATTCGGATACGAATACTTTTTGCTGTTCTAAAACTCTGTCGAATATTTTAAAGCTCATTTCTGCGATAAACGAAAGTTCTTCTGTCATTCCCATACATCTGCGTAGTTCGTCTCATGCGTCCATCATCGTTTGCACATTAACCAATCCTGAGAATCGTATTTGTTATAGAAAACAGACTTAAGAAGGCAACGTTTACAATCACAAATGTCTTGGTCAAAGGAATTGTGCTCATTAAAATAAACTATATTCGCTGATAGACTTTGTCTGCTTCTTTCTTTTTTCCGGGTTTTGACAATCCTAGCCGACCTAGTGCTGTGTCATTGTGTTTATTTAGCATGGATTAATCGGGCCAGTGCCAGGCTTTCTCTTCCACAGAAAAGTTATGCACGAACAAACGCTAATTTTGGCGGTCTGGGACACTCAAGATAGTAAATAATCTTCGCCTGCTTAGACTTTGAGACTGGCCATTTACCTGTAAGATATAGCCATCTGTTTGTTCTTCATAGCATTGCCTCCAACAAACATTTGGTTTCCTTGTAACAGCCTTATTTTAGAAAATTACTATAACCTTTTACTTGTTGTTCTCTTGTAGATGTCGTGAAATGTTGACAAACCTTGTTCTTTTGCCGCAGTAAGCGCTCTAATCCTGTGAATATCCGAAAACGAAACAATTTTTGAAAATCGTTTAAAATGTTATCACACTTGAATAACAGAACAATAAGATGCTTTGTTCACTCGCAGAAAAGGCATTGCACAATGCCAGAGATGAGGCGACTGTAGCAGTGACTGTCTCGACACCAATAAAGCCATCGCATAAATTTAGTCTTTGTAAGAACCCCTCATAGCTCTTTTTATTCAAGTCATACATATGGTATGCATATATAAAAAGGTGTCATATCAGTGCTTAGTTCAGCTTGAACGTTCTATACCACAGTGTCTCTGTTTTTTACGTTATTAACCGTCACTATTAGAATGATCTTTCCAGCCTTTGTTATGTACGCATTGTAGGTCCCAAGAAAGGAAAAAACGGAAGCATATGGATCCCTGGTGTCACATCGACTTTTTGTGTAACGCCGGCTTGCCGGACGTTTAATCGGCTATATACAGTCAATGACGCGGAATATATTTGGTGTTTCTCTTTCTTTTCCTCTTCCCAATTTTGTTATGACTTCACTTGAAGAAAAACCCTTTGGTTCCTGGACATCGCCAATTACTGCAGATTCACTCTCTTCCAGTGCTGCTGCAACTGATATTTCTGTCGATAACGGCATTGTTTACTGGTGTCAAACAGTGCCTGAAGAACAAGGACGTGGACAGATTTTCTCGCAACCGCTCGGTCAAGAGTCTAACCCTAAACCCCTCCTTCCCAAGGAATACAGCTGCCGTACGCGTGTGCACGAATACGGAGGAGGAAGCTTTAAAGTCAAGTCCGGTTTACTCGTGTTTTCAAACGATTATGACCGCCGTCTCTATAAGATCAATCTTCTGGAGAACGACTTTAAAATCGAACCTGTGACAGTCGAAAGCAGCCTATTGCGTTATGCTGACTTGGATATTGACCATCAGAAACGCTTTTTGGTTTGCATTCAGGAAGAACACTTTGAGAATGACAAGCCATCCGAGGTTCAGAATCGCCTTATCGCCATTTCTCTCAGCACCGGAGAAACTAAGGTCCTCGCCGAAGGAAGAGACTTTTATGCTGCGCCTCGACTCTCACCTGATAGCACCGCATTGGCTTACATTGACTGGATCCATCCCAACATGCCTTGGGATTATACCCGCCTTGTACGTGCTGCAGTCGAGTTCAACGACAACCTCACTGTAGTCTCGCAAACCGTTGTGGCTGGGGAAGAATTGAACGAAAGTGTTGTGGTAAGTATTTACGACCAATTAGACGTAAGACGCAGTTTTTGACAGTGTGGCATGATAGCAACCCGAGTTCGGCATTGATGGAACTCTTTACTTCGCATCAGATCGCTCTGGTTTCTGGAACTTATACCGATATGTCGATAACAAGGTCCAGTTATTGTTGCCCAATGCTTTGGAAGCAGAGTTTGCTGGACCTGCCTGGGGCCTGAATGGATCCTGGTATACCCCTTTCAAGTCCGACAAATCCAAGCTTGTTTGTACCTACAAGGATAAAGTGGCCATTTTGGACACCACATCAAAAACTTTGACGGATTTGCAAACATCTCTAAACAGTTTTGCTCAGGTGCGGACGTACACTGACAATGGCAGGGAAATTGTTGTAGCTAGGGGTGGTTCCACAGTTAAGCCATCCGAAGTTGTCTCATTGACGATCGATCGTCAATCACCATCTACACCAACTACACATGTTCTAGCACACACCAAAGAGCCTATTTTGGATCCTTCGTACATCTCTGTCGGCGAAGAAGTCATCTTCCCAACCACTGGCGGAAAGGACGCTTACTGCTATTTCTATGCGCCAAAGAACCCCAACTACACCAGTACTGGCAAGCCACCATTGCGCCTTCTATCCCATGGCGGACCCACGGCAAACAGTGACAATAGCTATTCCCGATCGATTCAATATTGGACCACGCGTGGATTTGCTGTTGCAGATGTTAATTACGGTGGAAGTACAGGTTACGGCCGCGAGTATCGCAATCGCTTAAAGATGGAATGGGGAGTAGTGGATGTGGATGATTGCTGTAACGCAGCGAAGTACTTGGCTGAGAAAGGCTTCGTCGATGGAGAGAAACTGGCCATTGAGGGAGGAAGCGCGGGCGGTTTCACTACGTTGTAAGTTCTTTGTTTTGCGAACACAAGATAAGGAGATATTTAATACCGCTTTGTTACGTTTTAAAGGGCTTGTATTGCATTCCGCGACGTATTTAAGGCAGGCTGCTGCTTGTATGGTGTTTCGGACATAGCATTGTTGGCGGAAGAAACACACAAGTTTGAATCAAGGTATCCTGACCAATTGATCGACAAGAAACATTACGCAGAACGGTAAGTCCATGCCAAGAGCAGTCTTTCAGAAGGAATCTTACCGTGCATCTTCCTCCGTTTGTCCTAAGTTCGCCGATCAATTCAGCTGATAACATCGTGGCGCCTATTATCTTCTTCCAAGGTTCTGACGACAAGGTTGTTCCTCCTTCTCAGTCTAAGGTCATGGTTGATGCTATGAAAAAGAAAGGCATACCTGTTGCTTACATCGAGTATCCAGGAGAATCACACGGTAATTGCATTAATTACAACATCTTGAGACTATATCCTTAATTGCTTCATTTATAGGATTCCGCAAGGCTGAGAATATTAAGCGTACCATGGAACTTGAACAATGGTTTTATGGTCAAATCTTCGGTTTCGAAGTTCATGGAGTAGAAGGCGTGGAAATCCACAACTGGAAAAAGAAATAATAAATAGGGACCAGTTTTAAGCATGCATTGCCTCGAGACGTTTTGCTAATGGGCGATCACTTGTGTATCTGCATGATCCCTTTATGGTAATTCAGCGTTTAATCAGTCTACTGTCATAGTAGAGTGCCCGTCCTTTTCATGGGCGCTAGCGATGAACGCCTGTTCTTTAGCTTTGGCAGATGACACTGACGCTTCATAAGCATACAATTCAGCTGCATGATCGATCGAGGGAAAAATAGGGTGAGAAATTTTAAATATTAGTGTCCTTGGTAAAATCTGTGAAGAATCGATGGCGTAACTGAAAAAGAAATGACACGTGGACCTCATCAAGGTTATAGTTGCATATAGGATGTGTTTCCGTATGGTAGGTTGGCTAAAGTTGTATCTCTGACGGTGTATAGATAAGTATGACTAGTCACGCTACCGATAACTCCAACTTCTCTCATTGGGTGGTTTTGATACAGCTAAGGAGAAAGCTTGTGCTCTTGTATGTCGGTCAGATCTGACGGATGTGGCGCTACTGCCCAGGTCGAACTTTATCTTGGATACTGTAAGGCTTTGACTTTAGACACTACGTCTTAACGGGCCGAAAAAAGGGAAAAGAAACCATACCATTTGGCATCCACAAGCTCAATTCTTTAGTGCTTCATCACTATGACTCCAACTAGGATAAATTTATAATATACAAAACGAAGCGTAAATATTCTGTATTAAACAAAATCGAGGTATATCTTGGCCTCACTAAATCGATTATCTTTGGTTATCCATGAGAATCTGATATGTATATATCTACAATAAATTCTGCGCTTCCATCACCTCACCGGTTCCATCACTTCACCGTTTATATCAACTTTAAATCGTACGAGTTCGACTGTAAAACAGTTTAGGTGGATTCTGCGTCTCCATATAGGATGCATTCTGACGACGATACATTTCATCCTTTTCTTCTTCTTCTTCCAATTGTTCGGATGGTAAAAGAACAGCTCGGTCAATAGCAGCCGGTAGATCTAACAGGGGTGAGTGAATTGGAGCAAATCAGAATCCGCTTATGTGCACATACCTCTATGACGTCCTCTATACATAAGTATAATCAAAACAACTTTGCTTAACGTGTGATATTGGGCACATTGCGAAGTGGTTGTACCGGGATAACCTAGGGATCCACCAGCGTTGGCAAAAGCTGATACACACTCGTAAATGACACTAGCCATAGTAATAGGCGCTGGTGCCATAATTGCTTCTGCTTCAATAACGCATATTAGGAAAACACCAACAATAACCCAACACATGTCACTCGTCAATTGTCGCTGAATCTGTTGGACAACGAAAAAATCAGGACCCCTGAGGAACCTTCTAGAAGTCGTCATGATGCTACTGATCGTTGCTTGCCGCCGTAACCTCACAAAAGGAGGGTACTTTAGGTCCTCCGATTTGAAGCGTGCGGGCTCTTGTTCTTCAGGAGTGGTGCGATAAATTCCCAGCGAACGTTCCTAAGTCTTCAGTTAGGGAAGACGAATAAGAGCATGTTTATTTTTCTGTGTACTGTACCTGGTATACATTACTGTGGCGCATGAAGATCGCAATTGGATAGACACTGATGTACATGGCTACGATATAGACCAACTGAGTGCCAGGATTGAGGTCTGCCAAGCTAACAACGGTGAACCCAGCTAATTGTTCAGTTAACCTTGTGTCTACAGGGAGGATGTTGTATCATTTTCCTTACCGTTACGGATGGACACCGATTGAAAAATACCATCCAAAATGCGGGAACCCCAAGATAAGTGGGCAAGCACTGGTAGCTGGTAATCCAATCCAACAAAAGCAAGGACCTCGACTAGTGTTATCAAGAGCAAGATGATCAGTAACCACCATGTCCGGGTCGCAGGAAATAACGTAGTGAAACACCGTCGTGGATGATCTAGTAGATATCGGAAGCTTTCACGGCGCATTTGTCTCGATTTGGGGGTGAGTTTATAGAGCGTCCATATAATAAATCGGAGGAAAATCGGAAAGGCCGTGTTTCCTGCATAAATCAAAAGGAAGGAAACGATCAGTGGAAAGGGAGCATTTTGAAACGGCGTCATGCTTGCATCTAGAACACTGATCCCGAGGTTATTCAAAGAGGAAAGACTAAGAAAGAACGAGAACAACCATGGGTTTGTTGGCCCTGTAGGGTTGGAAGTAATCAAGACTTGTTGACAGTAAGGGGACAAAGCAACATATGCACGATAAAGGAATCCACAGCCGACAGCAAGGCCGAAGTAATAGGCTGGAACGATGCAAGCCAGCAGGTCAAGCGCGCGATACTCGGTACCTCCTAGACGGTACTTTTGTTCTCTGGTCAGCTGACTCTTTTTGATCGGCTGGCGCATGATTCTTTCGTATTCTTCGTCGTCATCCATCCCCACGATTGGCTGAGAAGCTGGTGTCCTCTCATTGGTGATTTTAAACCGGAGGTCATCCAGTTGTCGCGATCGTTCCAGACGTTGACGCGCGAGATCACGTTGGTCTTTGACACTATCTGCAAAAGCTATTCCTTGGCCAGGTATCGACGTGGTATTGTTCAATGGTGGCTGATGAATGCCAGGAAAGGAGCTTTCTGGGTATTCGTGTATCACATCCATTGTTTCTCCCTCCAGTTCCTTTTCTTTCTTTTCGCGTTCAATTTGGTAGTCGTGAAACTGGTGAATCAGATCGATAATATGGTCAGACCGTGCTGTACTGCCACTGTCCACAGATAGACGCCGTTGTGTCTCTGGTCTTCGCCCCGGAGTGGGCATTGAGCGACTTGACATAAGCGAGATACATCGACGGAGACGTTTCGGACGTGACAGGCCGTTGACATTTTCAGCGGCCTCAAGATCCAGAATATTCCGCCGCCTACGCTCTTCCTTTTCTTTTCGTTCCTTATTATACTGCAAAACATCTTCAAAGCGTTTCGAAAAGTAATACCGCCGCACCAAGACAATAACCAAGGCAACCATGATCGGGGATCCTAAGAAAGACGTGATCATCATCAAGGAGACATGCCAGGATGTCATCGCTGACAGATTAATGGTATTGATGCCGGTATTTGTTCCGCTCGTGGTTGCCATGAAAAGCGCATCAATGTATGCAAAGTTTGTCCCAGGCTGACAATAGTAAAGCCCAGATGACACCAAGATCAATACGGCAATATAAATGTAGTGGAGCTCCAAAAAATGGACCTTCGTAGTCCAAGACCGCCGTAAATATTTCCAAAAGGATATCAATCTGAGCATAGTTAAGTCAGAAATGAAGAAGAAAAGGAAAAAAAGAAAGAAAGAAAGAGCGATCTATAAGTAGATAGAGCTGACGTCGAAAAATATATACTTCCTTTTTGTCTCATGTTTTAGACGTACGAACCACGTGTGCGCCACAATGACGCTACTGCTTCTAAGCTTTGCTTTGTCTGTTAACGTGGTACATTAGCTAGATAGTTCAAAACAAAGCAGTCTGTCGTAGTACACTACAATATAGAGTTGTTTTTGGGAGGGTTTCAAATGCATAAAGTTCTCATATGGTCTGAAACTCGACAATATCCTTGTTCAAAAAAACCGGGTCATCATGGCATTAAGTTTAATTGTCATACTTTCAATTTCTTTATTTTACTCATGCAGCAGGGCGATCCTTTTGCTTTTAAAGACAGCAACGTATCAAAATATGGTCTTGTTGCCCAAGTCATACATACCAGCAAAAGCTATTTTATATGGCCATACTGAAAATGAGTTTGCTATGCCGCTAAACTATCACTGTGACAACCACTCTAAAGAATTCAACGATGCAACTACCACTAATGACAACAGCCGCAAGGAATGTGTCAAAGTCAACCCGTCTTAAAAGACCACTTTTATATCAGAACGAGCGCGGATGAAGTAATGTATAAGGAAACCCGAAATGCTTCAGTCTTGTGTGCTTTTCATACACTTTTAGGATATGGAATTTTTAGCTCCGCAGAGATACCCGGGAATCGTAGATAAACATCAGGTCAGCAGTCAGCGAGTTGCAACGTAGAGTATCCGATGTTAAAATGATATAGCTCTTGAGGGCATGGGTATTTGTCTACGTCAGGAATATAAGTACAGCATGTTGTAAGAGAACGCAAAATAACAGATAAGGATGCAT
Organism: Apophysomyces trapeziformis B9324; assembly: GCA_000696975.1. NCBI lineage: Eukaryota > Fungi > Mucoromycota > Mucoromycetes > Mucorales > Mucoraceae > Apophysomyces > Apophysomyces trapeziformis. The sequence continues at coordinate 93,068 of JNDP01000920.1, forward strand.
CCATCCGCTTCCTTGGTCCATTTAAGTGGAGATAAATTCTGTATCATGTTTGGAGCTGAAACGCATCACGTTTGTTTGCGTTGGCTAAAACCGTAGTCTACTTTATGATGCTTCTTTACGTCATGGACTGGAAAATGCAACACACTTATGGTTACTAAGTTGCTCCATTCCTGATTTGGTGCGCAATTTTGATTTTCTTTTTCTCTACGGTCGTAAGACGTTTTGCTGTGTTTTCATTGAATAAATACATCTACGCAATAATCAATCTAAATAGATAGCATAGCCGAGCTAAAGGTGCATTTTGACATTTATCGAATATAAGGCTGCTAAATGCAAATTTGTCAAAAAGATAATGTATAAATCTTCTAGTGCGTGATTTGGTTTATATTATTGTCTTGTTTTTCTTCCTGGTGTTGGCGAATGCGCCGCGTCCATCTTGTTGCTGCCGAGTGGTATATCATCATCCTCATCATCTGCCGCTGGTGGATTTGGGCTCAGTCGACCTCCGCCATTCCACATACCCGGATTTTGCATCATTGACATTCGAGGATCCATCATCATCGGCATCATTCCCATGTTGGGCATCATGGACATGCGAGGATCCATCATAGGCATCATTCCCATGTTGGGCATCATGGACATACGAGGATCCATCATAGGCATCATACCCATGTTGGGCATCATACTCATGCGAGGATCCATCATAGGCATCATACCCATGTTGGGCATCATACTCATGCGAGGATCCATCATTTGTGGAGGTGGAACATTTAAGCTCATGTTACTACTGTTGCCTGCCGTCATACTACCAAGGCTACTGAGGTTATGCTGTGATGCGGAAGCCATCATGGATTGCTGTTGTTGCTGTTGTTGTTGCTGTTGCTATGGACAATTCAGTAACATAAATCGAAGTGATACAACTAATACCAACTTTCTGTATCATCTGTTGTCGTTGCTCCATCAAATACCGTTCACGTTCCCGTTCCATTAGACGTTCCTTCTCCATCTCCAGCAATCGGCCTCTATTAGCCTCTTTATCCTTCTTTACATCCTCAATTTGTGAAATCATACCAACAAGACCTGCTCTTGGAGCCGATGGCTTATTAGGTAGTTGAATGAGTGGTTGACCAGTGGCTCGTGCCCAACCTTCTTGGTCTCGAGCAGATGGCTGATCTGGCCGGAATGTATCCAGCAAACTGTTTTGAGTAGCAAAGTGGTCGCCCAATTGTGGAATCATAGGACCGTCTTCTGTCATTATAAAGTCTTGGTAATACCCCTGCATTCTTGGGTCCATCTCACCGTAATAAGCATCCCCATACATCATGCGTGGATCCATTTGTCCATCCATTGGCTGATGATGTTGTGGGTATCCATTCATCGAAGGTGGATATCGCCCATCATTGATAGGTCTATCATCATCTGAATCACTGCCATCGTGCTCTTCCTCTTCTTCTTCCTCTTCTTCACTATCAGACCCGCTAACACTGGTTTGAGGACGAGTAATTCTTGGCCGTGGACGTCGTGTTTCAGCTATCGATCCTCCCTGTTCACTCTTCTTATCTTGATCATGCTCGGTTCCAGAAAGTACGGATTTGGGCTTTTCAACTTCTTCCTTCTTTTCCTGATCCGTACCTAGGATGCTCTGTGCAAAGTCTTCATTATCACTTGAGATAAGTGGCAAAGTAAGCTTGGATGCTGAACGATCTTCTTCCGTAGCATCATGCGTGGATTTCGATAGAGGCCGGGTTGGATCAGGTGTTTTTGGTGATTTGGTTGCTTTGTTTTGGTTGAAAACGGAGTCATCATCACTGTCTTCATCTTCATCCTCCTCGTCATCATCGTTTTCGCTATCATCGCTTGCGTAGATAACCTTTCCCTTTTTGTCTACTGGTGGCATAACAGATGCACGTGGCTGGCCAATTGATCCTGAAGGACCCATAGGTCCTGTAGGAGCTTGACACTGAGGCTGCATTTGACCTGTTGGTTGCATCTGTGGCGCGGAAGCAGGGTAAGCCATTCCTCCTGGCCCGTGGCCTGGTGGTGGTGGTGGCTGATTCAATTTATTCAATAAGATACCTGCGAATGTGGCCTTGTTATCGATCAGAGTTTCGTTCTGCACGTTAACGTGCTGAACTTCGAACGGATCAAGAAACAAGCGGGGACCTTCACCGAAATTAAGCGCCGAAATGTTGGCGGGATCATCAAGCAATTTGGAAGGTCGGCCATACAGTTTGAATGCATCGAATGTCCCAATTAACCATTGAGCTAACTCTTGCGAGCTAGGCGCTGTTAGTAAGGCACTTGTTGTAGTCTGTTGTTCGCCATTGTTTACGCTTCCTTCCACCTTAATAATCGTTGGTGTTTCGATAAGATGTGGTTCGTCGGGATAAATGGTATAGGCTTGTACAACATTGACCATGGTCATCAGAGGTTGCTTGGCTTTTTTTGACTCGTAGAACATGAGTTGACCACGGAAAGGTACAGACTTTTTTCCAAATAATTTTTTCTCGTCACGTCTGTCTGATACTACAATCCAGTACTGTTGCCAGTCTGTAGTCCCTGCAAGCTTAACCTGCAGGAATCCCTCCATCTTCACCATTGGCTTAGCTAAGAGATCCATATGACGTGATGCAATAAATCTGCGTGTGTATATTTCATGAATTCTGGAAGCCTCAAAGCAAGACAACCGGATGGCGCGCACCCATTGCGGGCTTTGCTGAGAATCAATCAGAAACCGATTCGCGCCAACAGCATTCAGGGACCACAAGTTGCCTTCCAGCTGTGCGCGAGAGTCCGCAATATTAATGTACTGAGGTGTGATGGGGTTCTCAATCAGAGCATCCCACAGAAGCAGGTACGGACCACATAATTCAGCATACCATGGTGACCATTGATCATCGCAAGGCTGTCCATCGACCGTCAATTCGTTTTTCATGCGGATAAATCCTTCCATATAGACTTTGTTCGTATAGGCGTCATAAAGCTGTTGTGTTGTCTGCATATCAGCTGGTATAGGACCTTGTGGTGGTTGTAATGGTGGTTTTAAGAATTTCTCAGGTCTCGTGGTTGAACGGACTGGAGCTGGTCCTTGCATTGAAAGTGGTCGTTCGTCATCGGAATCGTCATAAGCTTGTTGAAGACCGAGATTTTCCATGCCAGCCTGCAAGGCATGCATACGCGTGTCTTCTAAAGGTGTAGCTGACATGAATGTGGGTTATCGCGATTGGATAATGTTCTGTAGAAATGATGAGAAGGTCGGTCGACAGTTAGTTAGTTTTTCACCTGAAATAGCAGACTAAAAGAAAGGAGCCCAGTAGCTTTCCAAGTGAATAATGGATAGTTTTATTTGTCGTAAATAAGAATAAGAAGAAGAACGTAGTAAAGAACCCAAAAGGGGAGGTTCGACTGTTTGAGGGCAAAAAGGGGATAGAAGGAGTGTGGAAGGAAAAAAAGAAAGTTGGTCGGGGCGGGGTCTGGTATTGGGAACACCAATTTTAATGAACACGTTGTGACAGCAAACATGAACTCAGCAGCCTTTTGGCTCGTAACTGCTCTTCTTCGTTTGAACCTACTCATTCCGAGCATGGCTATTCGTAAGCGAACATAGACATCCGTTCCATATCAATTCATCAAACCAATGAATGGACCATCTACCTAAAAGATATCTTCGACAGTTCGGGAACGTTGCTAAGTTACCAGTAGCCATAGTTGACAGTTTAGTCGCATTCATATTACGAACGCAAAATTATTATACACGCCGTAACGATAAGTTCTTGTCATTTGAAATTTTCTCTTGGTATGAACCACTTATTCTGTCCTCTCGAGTGCAAGTAGGCTTGCATATCATAATATACCCTGTAATCAGGCAAATTGGTACTCCCAAATAAGATCTCCGTCCTATATAAAGATTTAATGTATGCGATAAGGCCTAAATGGTTAGGAGGCGTGCAGCCGCAAGATGAGTGCGGCGTGATCGTGTTGCAGGGTTAAGATTGCGGGGAGGGAGAAACACAATGAATCAACCAGAAGTATAACTAGTAGAAAGGAAGCGAATACCTTTTGCGCCATTCGACGAATACTATGCCTCAAGCAATTTGATAACAACAGTGTTCCAATATAATAACGGCATGAAATAGAGACGATCACCGAGTTATCCAAGGATGTTTGCTTACAATCGTAGAAAGCATCATTGCCGCCTTGGATCGGCATGGAGATATACGACTTCTTGGGTACATTCAAGGAATATCTAAAGGGAAAGGTAGAATTGGGTAGATGAAGGATGTAATCCATAAGGAGGAGCCAAAAAAAAGTTGGGGATGACAGTGGGAGCAAGTAACTCAGTATCAAAACAATTTCGAAGTGATAATGACTATTGCATAGCATTAGGGCAAGCTATACCAGTGAACCTAACTGTCATATGTCCTTTAACGGTATGAATATTATTCATTCTAGCTTTAACGTTTGGTATCTCTAAGTGATATCGAGAGAATGCAAAAGCTATGAGGACTAGGGCTTGCTTGTGGCACAATTTCACTCTACCAAGGAGGCTAGCAGAATCTATAAAGATAACATTGTTATCCTATTTTTGTGACATATACACATTTTTGCTCTTTGGCTTTGTTCTCCAAAAGCAACCCGATACGCACTCGCATTCACTACACATAGTGTATGACTGATGCCCTCCATGTGTATCCTTTAGCCTGTATAACCTCTTTCCGAACCAGCTTAGTTTCGTGAGTAACTCTCTAGCAGTTCACTCGGTAAGTGGAAAAGAAATGGTGTCCTTTATACATATGCTCTTCATTCTCTTGTGTTTCCAGGTATTACATTCGCTTCAATTCTTCCGCGGGCTGTAAACATGAAGCCGGCCTATAATCAATGCCGTTATCCTATCTTGCCATCCCCACGAATGCCTAGGGATACCCCTTGCGGATAAGCAACAAAAGCATATACTCATATTGTTTCCATTTACTAACCATAAATGTAATTTTTATGCTGCTCGAATGAATTCTGTGTCCATTGCAAAATCAACTTGACATAAGTAAAATATACTTTCCGCATAGCAAATATACTAATGACGTGTAGTTATACTATTTTAAGCGCAAACCTTATTTTTTTATGAACAAAATCTTAATTGCAATAGCGTCAAGAATTGCTGAATAAATGCTGTAAGAACGGTCCCTGATATCATTGCCACATTCATGGCTGCAATACTCTTACTAGTTGTGCCTTGAATTGAACAAGCATAGCAAGCGTGCTATCCTTTGTTTGCCTTAACTTAGGTGGATGTTAGATACTTTAGATAGATTCTCAAGAGCATTATGTGGCTTTATCGAAAGAAGACCAGCATAGAGGCGCTTGTGTCATGCAAACAATGGCCGGAGTTGAAAACCAAAGTCGCTGGTGGCTTGAAAAAGCAGTCCGAGAACACTTGGTTTTCCTTTTCAAGCAGATTCGCAAGTGGGTTGAAAAAGTTAAGAAAAGGCCCTTGCCTGTGTGAGAGCGTCTTTCTTGGTCCTTCCCTTTTTATCTTTGCATTTGTCTATACCATATCGCATAATACTCATCACACCATGAAAGACAACACCGCTTCTGCACAGCTCAACACAGGGCAAGGCACCAACCGATTTAAGGTTTGTGGATCGATCGCCTTTTTCTTTTTTACCGACAACCGATCTTTCGTAGTTCCAATCGTTCAACAGCCGAGTCGACTCTTTAAAAGTAGATATTGTTCGTCGATCGCGCCTTGTGGAAGAGGATCCTGATTCTCATGGCTCATTCTTTAATGAAGCCCTGGAATCATGGAAGGAGCTTAACTTGACAAGACACTTTTCGACATTCGCACGAGAAATCACGCCTTATGCCAAATCACTCCCTTCTATTGTATATCATAAGGAAAAAATTGTAGAAATCTTGGAAAAACATCTCAAAGTACCCGAAAGCATGGCTTTGGATGGTTTATTAGAGTAAGTCTGCAGTTTTGGATCATCTATCTCACTCTCAGTTTGATAGCCTTGTCACAAAATTAGCTAAAGATCTCGAAGGCGAATTCTATCCATATTTTGCACGTATCTTTGATTGCATCCTCCCTCTGGTATATCACCGCGACGTTCAGCTTTTAGAGGTTAGTAGCAAAAATCAATCATGGCACAATGGGACTTACTGGTTTATAGAATGTATTTAATTCCATCGCATACCTTTTCAAATTCCTTTCAAGACAATTGATGCCGGATCTAAGCTCTGTGTTTTCGTACGTCACCGTCAATTGTTTCTTACCTAATGTGTGCTTTTCTAGGAAATTGTCGAAACAACTAGGTGAAGACCATAAAAGCAAACCATATATTCGTCATTTTACTGCAGAAGCGTTTGCGTTCCTGTTACGGAAAGCCAGAGGCAAGGATTTGGAGGATATCGTTCGGCATATATTGGCATCCCTACGATCGAACCCAACAAAAGAGTATGAAGAAGGTCTGGCGATGTTGTTCTTCGAGTGCATAAAGGTACGGGTACAGATATATTTTTTAGCATAATCCCTGAAAATTGTTCGTTTTTCCTAGCAAGTGGACCACCGCATGCATTCAAGGGGCGAAGCAATATATAAGGTACTTTTGCATCAGTCATACGAAGAGCTCTCAGAGGATCTCGGTAAGTAGTGAGGAATTGGAAAATAGCTGAGATTAAAGACGCGATTAGCTGCGAATGCAACGTATCAGCTGCTTTCAAATACCACTCTTCTTGTACTTCACCACACCTATCGCGAACATTTTACACCAGTCATCACTCTCTTGCTGCGGGAAACAGACACGATATTGGAAGGTCAATCCTTGGATGCCGAAAGACTATTGATTCTGGTTTCCCTCCTGGCTTTGTGTGTCACTGTTCGAAAATCATCCCGTATACAAGGTGAGAAGAGAGCATAAAAAAAGAAAAAAAATGACAAATACTTGGTAGATCCAAAGCCAATTATTGAAAGGCTTCAGAAAATCACTAGTTTGCTGTTTACATCGAAGCAAGGATCATTTTCACAAGCCCTTTATGTACAAACCCTGAGAACTATAACAGGTGTACTATGTTTTGGTACTCTGGAAGTCGTTGTAGGCGGAGGACGTTCAATGTTACAGTCAGTGATTTCATATGATGATGCTGTTCTTGTTTACGGATTCTTGCTTGGATTGGCCAAGCTTGAATGGGCCAATTTTACACAAGTTACGCTTCCTTACGTTATAAAGTACGTAATCAGCATTATGCATGGATTATCACTAATGTCCAGACAGATATGCGTCCGAGAAATTCTCAGCCTATCCACAGGAAACTGTTCTTTTCCTATCTGAACTGGTTGCTTCCAATGCTCTCACGATTAATCCTGGTATGCTATCTTCATCTGTCACTGCGGAAGGCCTTTTACGATTCCCAGCGGTGAAGAATTCCAAATCTGTGCCGGATGGTATCCTCGATATACTTTCAGCAACATACGACTGGGCTAAAGAACGAAATCTTTTGAACGAGACCTGCGTAACGGAGGTAATATGCCATAGTACAGATTAGGATGCTTGTATTTATATTTTTGTAGGTCGAATGCTCGAATGTTTCTAGCATTGCTGTTATCTCTGCCGCTTTGAACTTAGTCCCATATATTCAAATTCCTTTCGATGACGCACTCAAAACGATTGTCTCTCTGTACGATTCTTTGCTTTCGTTTTTGGCTACGGAAGCAGAAGGGAACAACGTCGTTTATGAAAAGTTCGTGATCGGACGAAAGAACTTCGTTTTGGAAGCACTCCTTGGTCTTTCCATTGAGTCTTTGGCTCGCATGGCTGTAAAACAAGAAGGCGATGCTCTATCAAAGCTTAGAAACCTGCAAGAAGGTTTCGTCAGCAAAGTACTTGCGTTGCATGGACATAATGAAATCATTCTTCATGGCGTCTTTAAGTTGATGGATCTTTTCCGATCCAGGTAACTATAGTAATGATATGTGATGTAAGTTTAACTCCTAGGATGCTAGCCTGAAAGAGGATGACATGTTCTCGCTTGAAAAACTGGAAATTATGTATCCTCTCTTGAAAAATAACCTAAGTTCCTATCATCGTAACTGCCGCTTATACACTATGAAGATTCTCGCTCTATACGACCAGCCACTGATGAAGAAGGATACACAACATCCGGACGACGAACCGTGCGGCATTGTCGAGCTTGCTGTCGATATGGAGGAGATTGTACCAACAATGAAGGATTTCCGCGACAAACTTCTATGTGCTCAAAAGATCCAACTTGCTGTAAGCTCGGAGAGAATTCCAGATTTATTCAAGGACTTTGCGCCGTTACTGTCTCTTGGTCTTCTGACGGTGAATTTACGACCAATGTGGGAGGAGGCGAAGAAGATCTTGGCTACTTCTGCTAAGTCTGACCGAGAACTTTACTGGAATCTGTGTTTTTCTGAATTAGCCAAGTTTGATGAAGAAAAGTTGCTCGTACGAGACGGATTCCCTGCTGATGTGGTTATTAAGTCCACTAGCCCATTAACTATTGACAGCGGCCATGCAACAAAGACCCGTGATATTTCTTTCGAATGCCCTACCTACAACAAATACACTCAGGTCGAAGATAAAGCGTGGTCAATTATCGGTGAAGAGAAAGCGGCAAGCTACGCTATGCTATTTGTTAAGGTTAGTCAACTGCCAGCGGACAAAAAAAACTTGCATGTGTTAACGTTGTTGAATAGCTATGCGCTCAAGAAGAAATCCGTGTGGACTTTTGGAATTATCACAACTTGATCCTGACCTCGCTTAAGGAGAATGCCTCTATCGCTGAACAACGTTCCCGTCATTTGATACCTATCTTTTTCCGCTTTTTGGAACACGAATTTGAATCTGTTGCTACGGATGATATCGAAGATGAAAGCCATGAAAAGTCCGGAGAAAAACTTGGCATCTTGCACATAAACAGCAGAATTACGAAGACTAAGATGGCCAATTGGCTGGAGTTATTTGCTGCATTTGAGAATCCTCGTGTCTTGTTCAAGAGTGACCAGCTGTATGGCGTGTTTTTACGTTTGATCGCTAAGGGTGATAGCAAACTTCAATCTGCCGCTCTTGAATGTATTCTTACGTGGAAAGACCCAAAAATCAAACCGTATGCTGATAACCTGCGCAACTTGATGAACGAAACCAGATTCAGGGACGAGCTGTCAACGTTCATTCAAAACGAAGAGCAGAACATGATTGATCCAGCACATCGGGATGGACTTATGCCAATTGTGATGCGTATTCTGTTCGGTCGTCTAGTTCAGCGCAAGAGTATAGCAGCCAGCAAAAGTAGTAAAACAATCCGCAGATATGCTATCTTGAGCGCCGTTGCGTGTTGCCATCCTCCAGAAATCCGATTCTTCTTTGGCTTGGCTCTCGAGTCTTTCAGCGCTATTGTTGACTTGCCTGGTGAAACTAAAGACGAAGAAGGCGTGGTAACCAGCTTTTCCTTTGTGGAAGAAGGAAGCACCATCTTGCAAGATATTGCTTGGAGAAAGCAAGTCGGTCTTTTGATGTTGATGGAAGATATTATCAAACAGATGGGATCACACATTATGCCGTTCTTGGCACCCTTGCTTAAGGTCGTGATGTACATCATTTATTCAGCATACCGTAGAGAGACAGTTTCTATGGATATTGACACGGCTGAGGACTCTGAGGAGGTAGAAGAAACGAAAGGCAAACAGCACAGCAAACGGTCGAAAGAAGTCAAGGCTTTGGCCTTGAAGCGTATAGTGGATTTCTTCAAATTGAGCGGCAAATACGATTTCACCCCTTACTTGCCCGCGATGTTTGAGACGTTTATCTCTCCAAAGCTGGAAGTACTTCCTTTGGAATCTTCTCAAAACATGTCTATCTTGCTCCAGCTCTTTGTCGTATGGTCAGAAAGAGTTGAATATGTTCCTTTCCTCGTCGACTACGATGCTCGCGTCCTGCCGCAAGTTTATGCCATTTTGTCTGCCAAGAGTTTGAACGAACACGTCCTGTCCAATGTCTTAGATCTTGTGGAAAACAGTTTGAACCACTGTTCTGATGAAATGGAAGTGGATGATACTGTTAGTCTCAAGCAAAAGCTGATTGTTCCACATGTGGATTTGTTATTGAGCCACCTGAAGTACCGACTGACACAGTCCAAGGACGACGTGAAGTTTGGTAGCGGTAGATACTCGATTCGCCAAATTGCCATCGTCGACCGCGTTGCACCTTATACATCGAATGGCGAACAAGCGGCTGTCATCGTTGACCTATTATTGCCCAGTCTGAATAAACCAGTGAGAATCATTCCGGAAACAACGAAAGAGCACATCCTGTCTACATGGGCACGTTTTATCCGCATTATCCCAGGGCTTGAGGCTGGATCACATATCTACCAGAAATACTATAGCACCGCATCCCTTATGTTTTCAATGATCCGATCACGTAACGGTAGACGATCCCTGGTGGATATCATGAAGGCATTGGCTGATATCAATCCTCACATTGTGTTGGTCAGCGAACTTCTGGATGGACTTAATTCATACTCGCAGAAACGAGTGCAGGAGATGGATTACGATAGTATGCTTGATGCTCTTAACAAAATATCTGATGATTTATACGACAAGCTTGATCATCGTCAATGGCTTCCTTTGCTACACCAGTGCATATACACTATGCAAGACCCTGAAGAGATGGCTATTCGCGGAAGTTCCACGCACTGCGTTACACGGTTCTTGACGTTCACTAAGAATCAGGATAATGAAGAAGAAAAGCGGCGATTGATGGAGCATGTTAACCATTTGATTTATCCTGCTATCAAGCGTGGTTTAACATTGCATGTTGAACTTATCAGAATCGAATTTGTGAATTTGCTTGACGCAGCTATCAAAATGTTCCCTGAATTGCCTATCTTCGAAGACTTGGTGCCATTACTCGGCTCTGGAGATGAAGAAGTCAACTTCTTTGCCAATATCTACCACATGCAGCTTCACCGCCGTGTACGCGCGCTCAGTCGTCTAGCCAGTATGGCACCAACTGAAAACTTCAAGGCGTCTTCCGTCAACAGCATTTTGCTTCCTATCGTGACATCCTTTTTCTATGAAAATGATCGAGTGGCCGACCACAATCTCATCCATCAATGTATCGTAACACTTACCGAGTTAGCTCGCCTTCTTCCCTGGTCGCACTATTACCGCTTGCTTAGAAATTACCTTGCCCTTATTGCCAAGAAGGAGGAAATGGAAAAGACATTCGTGCGTGTCGTAATTGGTATTTTGGATGCGTTCCATTTCGACCTTAGGGACGTCGAAGTTACCGAGGAGACTGCCTTGCAAATCATGGGTCGACAGAAAGCACACATCGAATTTGTGTCTTCGCATCAGATTGCAGCTGAAGTCAAGGCAAAAGCAGAGCAGGAAAATAAACAGGAGGCCAAAGAGGAAGAAAATGAGGAAGAGGAGGAAGAAGAAGAGTTAGAGAAAGGTCCAGCAAAGAGTCAACCTGAAAAGATCCACGATATCTTGATTTCGAAATTGCTACCAGAGCTCAACAAGTACCTTAACAATAACAAGACGAGACAATCTGTCCTTTCCCGTGTTCCTATGGCTCTTGGCATTGCCAAGCTGCTTCGATCACTCCCCGAGAAGTCGATGCGCCTCAATTTACCCGGCTTGCTTATCAGCCTGTGTCAGATCATTCGCAGTCGAGCTCAGGATGTCCGAGATGTTACTCGCGATACGTTGCTTAAAATCAATGCCTACCTTGGTCCGTCATACTTCTCCTTCATTGTGAAAGAGCTACGAACTTCACTTACCAAGGGTTACGAATTGCACGTTCTTGGATTCACTGTCAATGCACTGCTGGACGATATGTTGCCACGACTGAAAGTTGGCGATCTTGATGAAAGTGTTGAAGTCGTTGTGCAAGTTTTGGTCAATGATATCTTTGGAATTACAGGCCAAGAGAAAGATGTTGATGAGTTAGCCGCAAAGACCAAAGAAGCAAAGAGCAGACGAAGCCCTCAGTCGTTTGAATCACTTGGCACCATTGTGCACTTCAAGAACGTTGGCTTGCTTTTGTTGCCATTGAAGGAGATTATGTCCAAGACTGAGAGTTTGAAGGTGCTGAAGAAGGTAGATGATATCCTTCGTCGTGTTTCAGCCGGTCTGGTGCGCAATCCCGAGTTTGATTCACAAGAGCTTTTGGACTTTGCTCATGGCTTAATATCGGAAAATGTGGATACCTACAAGCCCGCGCAGAAGGTAACTGTGAACAAGACACAGCGGGAGAAAAACTTTGAAGTGCAAATGAAACGAATGGTGGACGAGCCTGTGGACCATTACCGTACCAACGCTCATCGCTTTGTGTACTTTGGTCTCAGTCTGTTCTTTACTGCAATCAAGCGAAATAAGTTCGATATTCAGGATCCAGAATCAGTCATCAAGCTCGATCCGTTTGTGGACGTTGTCGGAAACGCCCTGTATTCGAACCATATGGCCAATGTTGCTCTTGCAGCAAAGATTATGGCCAGTCTCTGCAGAATGCCGTTGCCAACCGTACCTCAAGCCGTACCAGTAGTTATTAAGCGCACTTTCTCTCTCATCAAATCGACGGGTAACACCAATTCGCCTTTGGTGCAATCATGCTTCAAACTGCTTACTGTTTGCATTCGTGATACAAAACAATCGTCTTTGACTGAACATCAGTTGACTTACCTCATCAATCTCATCCGACCGGATATGGAAGAGCCAGATCGACAGAGCACCGTTTTTTCACTTATCCGCGCCATTGTATCCCGAAAGTTTGTTGCACCTGAAATGTACGATTTGATGGACACTGTCGCCCAAATCATGATAACCAACCAAACGAAGGAAATCCGAGAACAGGCGAGATCTGTATTCTTCTTGTTTTTGATGGATTATCCTCAAGGTCATGATCGTCTCAAGAAGCAGATGGCCTTTATCATCAAGAATCTTGAGTATATGTATGAAAGCGGTCGAGAATCGATTATGGAACTGCTGCATCAAATTATCAACAAGTTCGGCGATGAGATTCTTGAAGAATTTTCAGATGGTATATTCTTGGCTCTAGTCATGCGCTTGGTGAATGATGAGTCGGCCAAGTGTCGCGAGATGGCTGCAGAATTGATTAAGAATCTTATGGAACGCTTGGAGGACAACATGGATACAATCTATAAGGCACTTGACACGTGGCTTGATCAGTCTAAGAAACAAAATTTGCAACGTGCCGCATGTCAAGTTTATGGACTGGTTGTAGACGCCTTCGGCACTCGTTTCAAGCAAGCACCCATGCTTGTGGAACGACTTACGAACATTTTGCAGATCGACCAGGAAAATGAGCAAGAGGAGGACATGGAAATTGACATTGAATGGGAAGTTGCTTATTATTGCTTGAATACATTCAGCAAAGTAGCCAAAGTATTCCCTAAGCTTGTCTATACGTCCGATGCCACCAAGTTATGGCAACGATTGGAAGGATTATTATTACATCCCCACACATGGATTCGATCTTCCGCTGCTAGACTTTACGGTGTCTACTTTGCAAGTATAGATGCACAGACCCGATCTACACCTGACGGTGAACAGAATGAATATTTGGTGCGAAGCAAATTAAGGTCGCTGGCGACCAAGTTTGTTGAGCAACTCAAGAGCAAGCATTTATCTGAAGATCTAGCGACGCAGATCGTGAAAAATCTCTTCTTTATTGGTAAATGCTTCTATTTCATGAGCGAGGAAGAAGACTTGGATGAAACTACACAAGCACACGAAGATGCCGATGAGGAAAAGACAGTTGGCAAAGCATCGCTTCACTGGCTTTTCAGAAGAGTCTCCTTTACCACGAGAGGTGCAGCCATTAGCCACGACGTATCACAAAAGTCTGCAGGAATTGTGTTACGCTCAGCTGCCTTCCGATGGTTTGCTGCGATGTGCAACATGATCCCAGGCGAAGAGCTTCCTCCGTATCTGGTGCCCGTGATTGCACCCGTTTATCGTACTGTCGAAGATAAACAGACAACAGCAGATGGTTTTGGTACGTTTTATCGAGAGAAAAAAAAAGCAGAAAGGGTTAAACACAATCTTTTTCACAGAGGATTTGAAGCGTCTGGGTAACGAGCTTTTAAGCTTGCTGCAAAAGAGAGCCGGGTCCACCGCGTACTTTGCTGCCTATCAGAGTGTGCGTCAGAAAGTAAATGATACTAAACAAGAACGAAAGGCGAAGCGCGCAATTGAGGTAATCCATTACATTGTCATGCGCAAAGGATGAACGAGATATTGACTAAACCTTTTTTCTGCTTCTATAGCGCATGAACCCTAAACGTAGAGCGGCTGATGAGGAGAAGCCAAAGATAAAGAACAAAAAGCTTCGTGTATAATACTCTATTTTGATACGTATAAAATATATTGCGTTAATTAACTGTAATCATGACATGTCTTTAATCAATGAGATTGAAATGGCATTGCTTGTATTAATCAAATGTCTACATACGTAATGTTAATCCAAAGAAACGGATTCATAATATCTAGAGAAAGGGGAAAGAGGACTAATACCCTCATATTGTTTTAATGTCGTTGGCAATTGGCGATCTAGTAAAGGTGAATCGCTGTTTTGATACAGATTTCATGTTCGCTGAATGTGTCTTCGCAGATGTCATTCAGCTTGTTTTATTTCTCACTGTCAAAATGCTTGGAAATTGGAAAAAATATTGTAAAAAAATGTTTTTTTTTTTGGTAAACGGTGGTCAGCATTGATCACATTTGTACCCGGTAACTCCATCGCCGAAATGATTGCTGGCACCTCTACTGTCCTTGGGTCGTTCTCCGTAATACATTGTTTTAGATAGTACAAGCCATGAAGTCATTTCATTTCATTGAGTAACACGACTCTTATAGTGGCTGGTAAGGAAACAAACAAATACTTCGTCAACCAAATCCTTGTAGAACTGTCTGGTAGGTTTGGCTTGCTGTCAGCTATGGACAAATATCCTTTTTAACGATGATCTCGGTCAGTTAACGTTGGCAGAACCCATTAATAAGTGAATGCTGCCTGTTAGCTGATTGGACCGCTGGCAGGTAGTAATAGGGGTCATTGATCTTTGCTTAGTCTCTCCGCTTTGCTAGGTACTCTGTAATCTTCCATGGCACGGTCCTGTCTTCTCGCTTGTATTTCAGCTTTACTTGATGGGCATCTCGATCAGGAAGCTCTTCCGCGATTTTCTCAAAATGAAGCCCATGCTTTGCCAGAGCCTAGTTAGGACATTCAATCAGTTTCTGCTATAATTCGATGCAAACTCTTACATCGTAGAATAATTCTGTTTCAGCATTGGTCCATGCGCGGCTCGTTGCCTTTCTTTTCTGTGAAGCTACCGGTTTGGTTGCAACTGTGGATTCGGTTTCCTCCAAAGAACTGGGCCAATTTTCCCGGCTGACAAGCAATGACTCTGGGTCAAGTTCGATTCGGCCATCAACAAGGCGAACTTGCGGCGCAGGGCTATACTCTTTTGTTAATCATTACTATTGCCCTCTTTTGCTTTCATTAAGTTCATTATTACCCTTCCACAAGACGCGGATCTGTTGCTTCTTGCTCTCTGTTCCATCGTTGTCCAGCGTCGTCTTCTTCTTCCCTCTTTTCTTTTTCTTTCTCGTACTCTCTCAACTCATTCTTTCGTTGCATCACCATGTACATCAAGTCCTCCTTGCTCATTTGATTTCCTTTTGGAAGCGATTCCCTCTTTTTGTGCTCTCTGTCTTCAAATGCTTGCATCAACTTCGTCACCTTTGTTTTATCCACCACAGGAGTCATTGCCGGCAAAAAAGTTTCGGCTGTCTCTATCTTGGGCACATCGGTGACTTCTTCAACATCAACATTAGAAGCTTCTGGATAAATAGGCGTAGCGACGAGATCAGGTTCGCGATCCGGCAGAAGATGCGTTTTCTTTCTTTGGTTGGCTGCTTCGGCTGGATCTCCCTGCCTTGCACGCTTTGCAGAAGGCCTAATTTTGGGCACGAATCGCCCAGGTTTCCTTTTGTCTACGCTAATACCTTTAGAAATATGGCACTGTAATAGAGATGCATACCAAAGCCAAGAATCGACATTATTTCAGAACAAAAGAGCAACTGCTGCATTGAACCATTTTTTGGTTCTGGAAATTAGCGCAACCTAATTGGCTGGCCAATGTTGCACTTAGAATGCTACGGTTAGATATAGTGCTTGAAATCATTAAAGAAAACAGAATATCGATATTTGATCATGCTCAACCACATCTGACAGAGCAGGCTTTGCCAGCTATACTTTGCAACACTAGAATACTGATACACAATTACTATTACTTCTATCGGTATGGCTACCTGATATTGTTACTTTCTTTCAGCTTATGGGACTGCACGTAAATAAGGTAAAAGGAAAGAAAGAAGGCAAACCTGGCCATAGGATTGAGAAGAAGCAATGCCTTATGTTAAGCCGATTTGGCTCGTCAAAAAGACGCGTGAACCCCCTGTGTATCAAAGGTGATGGTATTCTCCATGACCACGAACTCGCGATCAGTGCTGCGTCAATAGGTAGAAGGTAAAAACAAGTCCACCGCGACGCGAGAAATTAGACGCGTTTTTCTGCCTGAAACAAACCAGCTGCCAGATTCGGCTCCCGTCAGATCAAAGATATGCAGCAACACCTCTATGCAACGGATAGCCATCCAATCCTTACGAAAAGTGTCCTACAGCATCTGTATCGGTTGGCTCTCTTTCCCAATTAAGCCTAAAGGCAAAAAGTATCCATCAGTAGAAATTATGTAAATTCAATTTTCAGTCCAATGATTTGGGACCCGCGGTAAACGTGTTACAACCCATAGAACGTTCTCGCTAGTTCCCTTCCACGTCATTAAACTGTCTAATATAACAAATGCAAAGTGATATGCCATGTGAGAAATATCAATTGTTATGCGGGTCACCATACTATATCTCTTTTTATGCTGTTTCAGTTTGTTTTCAACTATGAGTGCTCTTTTGTATAGATAAATTCGCCTGGAACAGTCTCTTTGTCCTTTTCCCGAAAACGTTGTACCAAGATTCCGGATGATTGCATTCATTCATAGTTAGATTCAATATTTTATCTTAAGCGCCCTGCTTCAATTATTATCCCAGCAACCGGATTAACCAAGGTTAGAGAAAGAAAGTATGATATAGGGTGGCGTGAACCCAACCCACAGTTTCTGCATTAAACTTATTCTTTGTTCTAAACAGCATAAAGACAGGCTACGCCATAGAAATGTTTGGCTGGCAAAGCGTATATAAGTTCTGTATTTGTTGCCATTTTCGCCATTCATCTTGTTTAAAATCGCCCGATTCAATACATAGTACGCGATATGCGCTTATTATACCTATATGAGATACTTCTTTTATTCACTTTCTGGGGTATGTATCAATCAAATTTTAGCATGACAAACTCGATAGATGGATAATAAGCAAACATCTCTTAAGTGTTCCTCTTTACTTGACATTTTAGCGTTCATTCTTGGTCCCGTAGAAGCTGTTGACTCTGCCACTTGTGAAGAAGTCTTTCATAGGTGCTTAGATCTATGCATGACCGAAAACGATAATGGTCTTGTAACCCTAGGCCGCTATGCAGGCTGTTTAGCAGCTCTCGGTGCCTGTATGGCCGCTGCTACACTTTAACTATAATGATCAGTCCGAATGTTGTATTGAATTAAGCTAGCATCAAAGGAATAAAAAACAATTCTTTCGGTTCTAGTAGTTAGCCTTAATTGCCTGTTTGACAACATAGCTATTAGACGAACCTTTCTTTATGCAGCTTTAAGCAAACAGTCGCAGTATACATTATGGTTTGGCGGACCCGTTATCACATCTTGCCTCATTATCAGGTGTGAGAACAGAATGATCAGCGATATTGAAGGCAACCTTTTGGATGCCAATCCTACGTTTCCAACGGCCGTGGTGACTGCGGGCTCAGGCTAGCTGCTTACTGCATGATATCCAACGACAACAGAGACGAAGAGCTGATGCTACTTTTATTTTCTGTTTACATAGTCTCCATCGCGGAAAGCACGTTGGTTTGATCGTTAAGATAATAGCGGTGTTTTATAGTATAAAACTATGTTAACAACGACAAATGAAAAGAAAATATTTGCATGAATTAAAGAATACAAAGACAAGACAGTAACAAGGTTGTCTTTATGGTAATGAATGCTGTACGAGAAAGACGGAAGTTTTCTGAAGCCGCTTGGACCAGTAGCATTGTTACGCAACACATACTTATTCTTTCACCGATACATAGTGCATTTCCCCACTATCGTGAGAAACGAAACGACCAAAAGAAAAATCGGTTCTCACCGTGCTTCCTGCGAGATTCCCTTTTGGAAAGTCAATGTTAAACAGCTTGGATTTCGTGCTTGAGACAGTGATACGTATCCGAACTTTGGCCAATTTTTGGGTCGGATCAGCTACTGCTAGAGACCATTTGCCTGACATATGAATAGAATGTAATAGGATGGTAACCGCTTGGTTTGATTCTATGCTCAACTCTGGCGATGTGTATGTGTCCCGTGCCCAGAAAGCAAATGACCAGACAGATCTTCCGTGATCCTTATAATATGCTCCTCGTACATTTTTCGAAGTCCTGATGAGTTGAATGGTTGATGCATTGTTATTGTCCGGAAATGTCAAAGGATCTGCATTCATATAGGCAATGTAAGTCGTGCCTTTGGTTTGCTGATGTTGTATAGTTGCTGTGAACAGCTGTTGCTCAGTATCACCTTTTGAGACGCCAATGCTCCCCCAGTCGCTTTTGCGCCACTGAGTATCCACAGTGATTTGAGCCGAATCAGGAAAGTAATAACCCACGTTATTGTGCCATAACCTAGTCACCTTGTGCGTAACAATCTCGGACTTTTTCTTCCTTTTACTATCCAGATAAAAAGGTTTGTAGAACCGAGATTGATCGAGGGTTGTCCTGATGGGAGCCGAGGAGTTTTTTGATTGAATACCGTCTATCTGGACAGCGTACCCGTCTGGAAAGAACACTACTGTTTTTTTCCATTTTAACGACCGTGTGTATGGGTTCTGATAGTTCATCACAGCAATTCCAAAATGGTCATACGCCATGCCTCCCACAAAATCTTCTTTTCCAACCCATCGTGTCTTCTGGCAAAGTAAGGGTGTGCCAGCATAATCCACGGTCGTACCTGGTACTAAGTTCCAATCCCACGCACCGAAAACGTCCACATACTCGTCACCGCGCATGTAAGTGCAGATAGCCCCGTCACTGAGATGGAATCCAAACGGGTTTTGGTTATTAACACATTCGGCATTGGTTGTCCTCTCGGAGAACATTTTTAGTGTAACAACAAAGTTGCTCCCGCGATGCACCTTATTTATGGATGGATCTTATCAATAAACCTTCCGCCTTTTTTTCCCTCTTCCCCTTGATTTTAATTATTACCATGTAATCTGATGCATAAAAGTATCGTGTTCCCGTCAAAGGGCCTTGATTGGCATTTTTCATGCCTTGTGCTGTCAGCCGTTGTACGATCCCTTTGAAGAGCGATGCATTGCGCCAGGATGATGTTCCTTCTGCAATCTGCGTCAAATTGATCGCTACACCATCGCTAGCCTGCATATCATGAACTGCGAAAGAAATCATTCTACCAATGGTGCTATATTCCCACAAGAGAGACTTGTTCGGACTATTGGAAATGACCATCCATTCTGTACCATCCATCAAGGTTTGAAATGCGTTTTGTACTTCATTCGCAGGAGCCAAGGAGGTACCATGCACTTGTACAAAGAAATTAATCAAGTTATTGATGTAATCTTTTCCATAGTTTCCCGTATATAGCTGATTTCGATGTTGCATAAACGAGCCGTCGGAGCGAATACCATCGTCTGTACCTCCCGTTATTTTAACCACGCTATAGGCATGATTTAGAGCTTCTGTGACAAGATCAGGTTGATCCGTGAAAAGTCCTAGCATCATACTATTGGACGCAACATCAAGCATATTAGCACCTGACATATGATCAATAGTACCATAGGATCTTTGTAAGATGGTGGTACATTTCTTAATTTCAAAGGATGTCAGGTTGGCTTTTTTAAGTAAAAGGCAAGTATTTCCGATTAGTTTGGGCATGGCAATTGCCTAATGAGCGCTTTTGTAAGGTAAATCAAGAAGGTTATCCTGGTTACACCTTGGCTTTTTTTTCCTTACCTGATCAAACCAATTGCTGTTCCACAATCCGGGTGTTCCACAGGGACAGCCTCCATCGTCCTTTCCAGCTCTTTCGACGCAATCCTCTGAATTGTAGTCATTATTGAACCAGTAATTCATTGCTTGGGAGATTTTGGATCGCAAACGACTGTTGTGTTGGTTGATATACCATGCGCTTGCCATCATTACTAGGATATAGATATGTATTATGTTATCATTTGGATGAACAACAAATTAGTTTACATGTTCGACTAAAATGCTCTTCCGCCGGCCAGTTCGCACGCCTAATAACCAATAAGCTCATGTAATTGTTATTATCCCGAACGTGTTCTTCCTCTTCTTCCTTTCGATTAACTTTTTGTTGTTACCTCGCTTTGCAGCCCGAAGTATAGTCTATGTCATCCCATGTTCCATTCGACTTCAGGGTTCTTTCCCTAAGGGTGAGGTTAAACAAAGCGTTTCTTAACAATTGGATCCTTTTTCTTTTTATTTACCATAAATCGATGGTCTTTACGGGGGCGGAGAAAGACGATAGTATCAATTGGTTTTTTCTTGAAATTATTGCTTCCATATCTTTCTCAGACAGCTCTGAGGCAAGACAAGAAACAAGAAACAATAACCAATAAACAGCGAAAGACTTCATAGAGTAATGCGGAAGAAAAGGAAAATGGATTTGGCTGTTCACTTGCCACCTTAAAAATCCTCCTATTTTGGGTTTTGTAGCGTCATGCTCAGATTTGCTTCATAATGTTGGTTCGATTGTGTGCGACGTAGATAAAAAGCCATTTTCATCAACATATAATATGCTTTAACTCTACTATTTTCATAGTGGACAAGAATCCATACTTTTCGAAAAACATTAAGATGGTGAAATAAAAATGACATCATGTGAAAAGCATCCCAATCTTTTCTATCTGCGCGCGAGCATTTGCCATTGTTATCCTGACTGTTTAGCATCAAACCATTTAAACTCTAGAGCAACTCTTTGTTTTACAATTAAGGTAACATCAAATATAGGTACGTACCTTCGCTTATACTTCAGTGTTTTAATTATTTCACACTGATACTGTGGACAATAGAACAAAGAGAAGCAAAACAACAGTAAAGTATTAGACCTGTATAGGCCAGGGCAATATGCCAATATGACAAGGATCATCATTTCCATTCCTTTGCTTTTTCCGGAGATATAAAAGTACAAATTAATATTTTCCGCATACTAAAAGAGCTTTGTATGTTGAAGCCCATTATACCCCTGTATGATATGGTTAAAGGGGTCTTAAGTCTTCTTACGCCGTGTAGTACCTTTATGAAATAATATAAACGTTGTGGTAATTTGCTGCTTTCTATATTTGGAGGAATACATACAAACATAGCATGGAGTGTGAAGAGATCTTCAGTTCAACGTTGTGAACGGACCCGAGATGGAATTGAATCGTCACACAGGGTGCTAATCCCGAGGTTGTCAAAATTGTCAAGCCTACCAGTTGTCAAAATTATCCTGTTCCTTCTTTATCCTATAATTGCAACACTGTTTCTGTACCTCTCGCTATCCCGGTTTTCCCATCTTGACGTTGTAATACCTTTGTTTTATCTTTGGCATTACATAGTATCTTGTTATTTTCTTTTTTAAAACACATCATTTTGGATATGTTGTTCAATGCGCGTTTTATCCGATCTAATAATCACAAACATCGGTACGAAGCTGCAGATGAATCTTCCCTTATCGCATGAATCGCACTCATTGGTGAAACTATCAACAACTGTCAAAACTGCTGCATATAGCAGCTGAATGAAGGAGAAAAGAAAAATTTCTTTCTAGCTTCTAGACTCCCTCAAAAGTGAGACGTGAAAGAAGTAGGTTCATATGCAGGAAACGGTGTTGTCGAAACCGAGACGTAGTTTGCGGTGGAAATAGTTCATGAAGCTGTAAGACAAAGTACGCTTACACAAAGAGTCTCTTTTAATACCAAAATAGTCGCCTATTTGTCATACTTCCTCCTTACTGTCTTCAAGTGACTGATAAACAAATATATAAGACCGACAATTTCATTCCTTTTTTTTTTCTCTCTCTTTTACTTATACCCTCATCAGGAGAATACAGTGCAAGTTGCCATACGAAATGGATTCATTTATTTCCAACCCTCAATAATTTCAACCTAAAAGAGACTGCCTGTAGGTTGAAATTATTGAGGGTTGAAAATAAAGATATCTAGGTAAATTCTTTGTTGTTTTCCATCCAAACTGTTCATCATGCAAATCCCAACTTCCTATGTAGGATGCATACAGACCAAGACGTCAAGTGCGATTGGTACAGTTGGCTAGCTAAAACCAATGAAGCCCCTCTGTCGAAACACAAACGTGGGCGGTCACCAACTTGGAAGCATTGTTTGTCCTTAGATGCTATATATAGAAAACAAATAAAACTTATTTGTCCATGATCTTACGAAGTCAGAGTTGCATAACCTAGAAATAGACTAGCTATAAGATTGTGAGGTCGAACTGACTTTTGCAATTGATAACTGAAATCTTGTTATCACGCTGCTTGTGGTACGTCTGTGTCTGGTTAATGTGTAAATACGAAAATGTATGCTACTAATGTTACATGGCATATTCTTTTCTTTCCTTTGTAGTTTATCAGTAGAGATATATATCAGAGGTTTGCATAACTGATAAAATATGGAAAGGATGCTCACAGAAGTTAAAACAGACTAGTTCAGTGTGCATGACTTGTGTTCTAAATACAATCGACCGCCTTCTTTTAGCACAGCACGCTTGGAACGTGTTGAGACTGGGATGCGATTGTAACCACTTTGTACGAGTTATTGTACAATGATAGTTGTGCAGATGTTTCTGTGTTGTTAAAGCATTCCTTCCGATAGGAATTGAAAACCAGCCTCGAGCGAGTTTAAGTGATCAAATGTAATCGAATTGTTTGGAGCGGACATACCGTTGGCTAATCCCAAGATAATTTATATTAGTGGAATGATCTTGCACCTTTGCAAAAGACGAAATAGCATGTTTTGCTCATAGTGTGTGGGGATTCTAGTGAGATAACATCTGAGGCCTTTTGGCATTCTATATAAAGCGTTATGCCTTAACTCGATATTGATGATGATACAACTATGACCCAATGTGGTTTGGGGATTTCTCACGACTGTTCCATATTTCCGTTTATAAAAGATATCCACGTAGCAAAAACATCTCTTACTCTTCCTCATCACCCTTGCTTGGTTTATGTGAGGTGAAGTCTCGTTGAGTGATACATGCAGAAATTGAAAAGACCTACCCCTTTTGTCAGCCATGCGGGTACGGCTCCCTCAATTACGGCAGAACAAACGCAAAAAGGAAGAGCGTAGCCCAAACCAAAGATATCCTCAGAGAAAGCACATCAAGCCTTGCACAACTTCCTCCATAACCATTTGATCTAAATAATTCTAAAGGAGCTCGGGGATAAACCAACACAGACCTCTCAGTTATGCGTCTACTTTTTTGAACGAGTTGAAAGAGCCGAAGTATGGCGAAGGAAGAGCGGGGAGTGGAAGACGGTAAGAGTAAACGGTGCCTCACTATCTGCAAATCCCAGCTATCAGGCGCAGTAATCAGGCCGTGCCTCGCAGCATTGAGACGTTCAAGCAGCTGTGACCATAGATTTGACATGCGCCAGCAAAATTCTGCGCACAGATAAAGCCACATTAACCCCATTTGACCCCAGCAAATTCTCGGCCGGAAAACGTCTTGTTCCCGGCGACACCAATTTTCGGTAAGTCGGCTTCAATCCTGCAGCTATTGTGTATTTATCTTGTGTGCTGGTTTTAAAGGTGCGTGAATTCTTCTCGGAAGCTCTGTGAAGAGTTAATTCTGCACTTACAACAATAGTTCTTATGCCAATGAAGGTTGAGAGAACCGGGACCTGCCATTATGACAGGAGTTATCAGGACCTTTGCCTCAGGTAAGAAAATCAGCTAGTCTGAAGAGGAGAAAGGATTTGACGCTTTTATTCGAGTCGTAGATGAGTCTTAGAGTTTTGATACTGTGTTTCCTGATTCATCTCTTTAATATCTTGTAGTGATATAGGTGTTTGTAACGTATCTACACAGCAACAAAGCTAACTTAATTAGCTTGCCTATTTGTTAACATCGGCAATTAGATAACAAATAAAAGAAAGAAACCAATTGCAGCAGATCGTACTTTTTTTTTTTGCTTGAGGATGCTACAATAAGAGATGTTATTAAGCAAAGGTATTATTCGTGCATCACTGTCATATTACAGTTCACATGTTTTTAGCGTATGCGGTCTGACATGGCAAAACCGTATCACATGAGATTCAACCCAGAGCATAAACCAATAGGGGGGTTATACATGCATGGTTTGTCTAAACAATAACGCAAAGAAGAAGAAAGAAGCTCAGTAAAAAGCAACGCTAACCGTGCTTTAACGGAAAGACAATTTTGGTCTGACTGTAACAAGAAGATTCATCTCCTTTTTGCTTACTATGAGCAATTAATGCAGAGTGATAAACAAAAAAAAAAGAAACAATGTGACGCATTCTGCTATAAGCACGACAGTTTTTACAAATGCAAGGCACATTAGCCAACATTAATCAGTTCCATTTTTTTTCATGCTAACAAAACGGTGGCAATTTTCCTTTTTCTTAGCTTTTGCCACACACAGAAAAAAAAAGAGGAAGATAGAATATATTACCCAGGTATGGTTTTTGCCACTATTTGCCCAAACATTAAACAATAAAGTTGGCGCTTTACATGCATGGATAGTACATAAAAAATGTATTCTTTCGGAATAAAAAGAACCAGGTTTAAGCTTTTCATCGTTCATATCTTTTACGTTTCGACGGGTACATCAACCGAGAGTACATTAACATGCATTGAGTTAGAAGAAGCATAAAGAATCAAAAAAAAAAGGGGGGGAGAAGAGAAGAGGCAGGAGAGGAAAAAAAGAAAGCAAGCATAGGACGATGTAGTGCGCAATAACCCCTATCTTTTTTTTTGTTGGCTATTCGATCATGTTTTCAAAATTGTTAGTGCGTTATGCCCAAAGTGAATGTTTTGCACTGTGTCACCATCCGAAAAGCATGCCCTTTCCCCCACGCCTACTTTTTATTCCCCTGATAAATTTGTTCATCCTGCATAATGAATATAGAAACGTATTGACATCCCCTGGAAATAAAATGGTGGGATTTGTGGATAAATGCATTATACAAATTAAAAGAAATAGAAAGAAAGAAAAATAAAAGTGTCTTGCTATCACTTTCTTTTTAATCAATGTATTCATAAGGCAACTATTGAATTTCTGTATATCCCGTCACTCCATGATAGAGACGGAAGTAGAAACAAAACAAACATATAGAAGAACGTACAAACAACAATGAAAATGCACATAGCCTTTTTACATAATAACGAGCCCATGTCGCTGTCTCTTTTCTTTGTTTTTTTTTTTTATTGCTGTTTTTTTTTGTCATTTTTGCTTTTTCTATACTTTAATACTGAGGGAGGGGATTTGATCAAAGGGTATACAAATGAATGATAAGAACAAACAAAATAAAGGGAAGGAGAAAAAGGAGGAAAAAAAAAGAAGAGAGAAGAGAGAAGTTTGAGACTGCCTGCTCAAAAGAAGTGGTACACAGAATGGATTATTTTTGTTTTTTTTTTGCTTTGTTTTGTACACAAATAAAGAGTTTAAACAGAAATTGGGGAAGGTAAAAAGGGTAAGTATGAGAAAAAAGAAGAAGGGAATAAAGAAACACAGACATACACATACAAACTATTCATCAAGTCGTTGCGGTCGTTTGAGTTTGGTGGTTAGACTTAGGAACCCAGACTGATTCCTATTCATAACCTTTTGTAAACGTTGTGGTCGCCATTTGGATAGTTTTTGTGATGCATCATCGTCTTCCATTGTAGAAACACTGCTTTCAATTCCTGGTACGGATGGAATAGGTCGTGCTCTTCGAAGTATAAATCGTTCAGTTGACTGTTTCGATAACTTGGGTAAATTCGGTCGACGAGGTGCACGTAGACGACAATTGCTCTGACCATGACTGAACATGCTTAATAAACGTTCATTTTCATCGGTCCAATGTGCCGCACAAAGTCGATATTCTAAGGGTATGATGGTTTCTGCTTTTTCAACAAAACGTCCACGACGTACAAAAGATTGGAAATAAGGCCCATGACATGATGAACATGGTTTTGCCGATGCTATGTAATCCACCATAGGTTCTGGAAGCTGACTTGTATCGATTTGATGCCGAATGACTGTACGAGCGCAAAGTTCCATGAGTGTTGGTGGATCATGTGATAATTCGTAAAAGAGTTCCGTTTCCAAAGGACATGCTTCGAGTCGTAGACGGCGTAAAAGTGGTAATTGTGAGATTTCGGCGGGTAGAACACGTATGGGGTTGTATGAGATGTCCATGGATGCTAAATTGCTCATACTTGCAATTTCCGTAGGTAATTGTGCAAGCTGATTGCTCGTTAACGTCATTGTCTGCAGTTTTTTAAGATAGCCAATGCAAGGCGTGATCGTGTTTAAGAGGTTGTGTGACACATCCAGTTCGGTGAGTGATGTCAGGTAACCGATAGTATGAGGTAAGTCGGTGAGTTGATTACGTGCAATGGATAATTCTTCAAGATGGTGTAAATACCCAATGGCGTCTGGAAGACTTGTCAATTGATTTCTCGACCTATTCAATTCGAAATAATATATTTTTATTTTTTTATATGTCGGTGTCAGCATCGTCTCCTTATCATTTGCCACCTGCACGCGATCGTTCCGATTCCCCTCTCTCTCACACCAACCCACACACGCTTTTTTTTTTCTTTTGGTTGGCTTTTTTTCTTTGCTCCGTCACCCCTCTTTTCTTTCTTCGGCCACCATTTCTTTTTTGTTCTTCCCCTATGTCCTAACTCTATCATCTCCAAAAAATCCCACCTTTTCCCCTTACAGGCCAGCATACCGCCAAGCTAAGTGCCTTTATACTGGACAAATATACATCATCCTTCTCCCCCCATCCCAACTGCCCTTTGTCCCCCTCATTTGGAGCGGAAAAAGAAACTTACAAGTCCAGTTTTCTAATCATTGTCAACAATCCAATGTTGTTGCTAAGACTGCCTAATGATTGATAAGACATGTCGATATGTTGCATGGATGGGTCATCTGATATTCGTGCTGCATCTGCAAATGTGAATCGTTTGCCGATTTCTGTGGGTCGGCTTTCGGTGGTTATGCGCGCCGGGCGCAGACGGTCATCGTAATAAGTGTTATCGACGTAAGCGAAATCTTTGGCTAATTTATCGTCGTCATCGCTTGCGTAGCCCGAGTCAGACCGTTCAAAGTGTTCCCGTACAGTGTGTATCGAGAGTTGAGAAGGGTATGCTAAAGAAGAGCTTGAGGATTCGGGTTGCTGTTCAAATAGCTGAGGCGGTGGCGGAGAGCCAAAGCCGTAGAATTCAGGATGTGAGAGAATGAAGTCGTCTTCGTATGCATCGGTTGGTGCGTCATGGACAGTGGTTGTAGCATGACCAAAAGTGAGCGTTTCTTGAGCCTTACTAGTCCCTTGGCCCATAGTATAAAGTAAAAAGGAAAAATAAAGAAGGGAAAAATAATGAACTTAGGGCAAAAGAGAGAGAAATACAAAGAGTGTGTGTGAGAGAGAGAAAGAGAGAGAGAGAACACCTGTTTCTCTACGTTTTCAGGGGAGGGGTTTAAAAACAAATGTAAGTAAAATATCCAAATGAGGAGTTGGCTATTTTTGGATATTTCCAAGCCGAAAGCTCACTCACTAATTCTACTCTTTGTCAGCCAATTCGTCCTCGGTGCTTGTTCTTGTTATTATTATTGTTATTATTATTATTGTTGTCGCTTCATATCACAACACTATCTTATTTTGAAAGCAATGATCATCTACTACTTTGCTATGATCATATAAAATAGATTTCTTCTTATCTAAAGATTCCAGTCAAAGGACCAAATCAAAAGAGAAACGAGGAAAAGCAAAGGTTTCACCCTCCTTTTTTAGATAAAGAATTAAACGGATGATGACAATAACCTTATCAGCAACCACCTTTTTTTTTTTTTTTACAAAACTTAGTTGCGTGGATCGGCATTAGCACAGTAAAAGAAAAAAGTTCCGCCGGAATCAAATTATTGATTGCATGTCAATGCAGCTGTCAATTCAAGCCTTTGCATGTCGCATACATCACATCACGTACTCATTGTAAAGAAAAGTTGGGCGAGATTCAGCATGTCTTTAAACTTTGCCCTTGTCATTGTCTTGGAAACTGCGCTTATTATCTTAACGAAATTTTCAACCGTCGGATGTGTATACGGTGCATAATACAACAACGGACATTAGGTTTTATTGGTAAGGTGAAACCAATGTTGTACCTGTATAGTCATTCGCGCGAGGAGCCCTTAGTGTCGTCCGGATAAGCGGCAAATTTATAACCTCAACGCGGAAATAAAAGAAAAATTCTCTCAATCTGTGGAGTGCTGTGCAACAGTTTTGCCACGTTTATATGAATCCAGACCCCTTTTCTGTATCTCAATCTCTTATTCTTTTTTGCTTGTTCCACTTAACATAAGCTGACACTAAAACATAAAAATCATATGGGTTATTCTTTTTTAGTTTAGTTCTTATGGTTTAGTTCTTTTGATGACAGGGCCAAAAGGGCTACGATCAATCGGAAGTAAATCAAAGTTTTGTCAAACATAAGTTAAGATATATGAAGGAGAATAGACTCCAGGGGTACGTCCTTTTTATGCTTCGTAACCAAGAAAAAGAAGTTTTGGACTGTTTCGATTTGACAACAGCAAAATGTTTATATAGAGGCAATGCTATGTAGTGTAGATCATACAGGATAGCTTTGATTTTTTTAATTCAAAACATTAGACTGGCACTGTGTTACTCCCTATATTGTCTCAAGACTTCGTTCAGGCGGAGCAAAGGGTATTTATGACAGGGTTCTTTATGGTTCTTTGGTAATGGAGACGGGTCAACGAGAGACTTTGTCATTCTTTGTGGAGCAAGGCTCAGGCATGGTTATAATGATAGAATATCTTACCATTACAAGCAGAAGTATCTATTTTACTTCTTTCAAAGGTTCTTTTCTTCTTTAAAACTTATAAAAAGCCCTATTTTCTTTTAATATCCTTGGCTACAGAGAACTCCGCTAGAAACACATATTTAGATCTTTCTTTTTTAGTATATGATGATCGTCAAGCCAATGAACTTACCCTCTCCTGAGGGCAATGAAACAGCTAACACTCCGCAATCTTTACGGAAAACCTCACCTTGAAACAATCACAGTCTGAATATATCTACCTGCTAGCGACTTGTCCGTCCATCTAGAAAGCTGAATAATCGGATTCTCCTTCTGGGTTTCATTCTTAAAAAAAGAATAGAGTGAGAACCTTCAAAAATAACCACAGCCTACTTTTTGACAGAAATTCCATAGAGTAGCTTTAAGTTGGTCACGAGAAAGCTTGCTAAAACTGTGGGTTATGATCGTGGGATTCCAGAATTTAGAAGTATGCATAAAGAGTATTAGAACTGTTAAGCGGATTGTAAAAAGTCTGGATTAAGCACTGTTTGCAGCGTGTCTATCAAAACATGTTTTTGGTCGGTGTTTGTAGTTGTTAGCAGGCAGCTCAACTTCCCTCTATTTCACATGAGAAAGGAAAAAGAAATTAAAAAATCATGTAATGGAAGCCTCGAACCCTGCAATAAAGTTCCGACATTGGTTGGACCGTTCGGCCTAGCGTTATACAATCCTCTATAACCTAATGGCGTTTCCCACAAAGTCTTTATATCTAGCCCCTCTGTCGTAACAAATTAGAAGCAAACACAATTAAATGCAATTTCCCAATATCTCTAAGATCCTTGCAGGGCCCACAAACCAAGATAGTGATATACCCAATACTCTTGATCGTCTATCGCATGAGGAAATTGATTGCTTAAGTTCGAATTACAGATACAATCTCTGTACAGAGTGTATATTGCGCTTGGAAACAGCTTTTGTCTTGCGAACATCTTTCTTCTTTGATTTACCAATCTGCACAGAAGCGGATTGTTGATTGCTCCAATTAATTATATTGCACAAATACTGCGCTTTGCAGCTCACTCTTTCACAAGAACTCGCAAGCTAATCCAATGCCATATTCATCAACGGTGCTGCCGTACCCATCTTTATCAGAAAAATTTCTTATGCATTTCCAAATGCGTGTAATATAATAATAAGAAGGAAAACAAAAGTTAAAACGCTTACATACTTTAGTATGACTCTTAGCGTTGCAAGCTTTGTACGATACATTTCTCCGATGATGCGATATCTGTCCTGTACGCACATGACGAATCTCTTCAGCAGGAGTGCGAATTAGATTCAACAACATGCAATGTCACTTTCTCTGGCACGCGAGATTCACTCTGAAATTTATATATGGTTAAAAACTTTAAGCTTACACTATCTGCTAACATTAGCCTGCAAGTGGAAAAGAAAACTGTGAAAGCTACATGGGATAAGGTTTATCCGATCAATGTGGTGGCGAACGTCACAAGCAAACAAAAAAGTTACAGTACGCGTTTTCTGCTCTCATCACTACGGCAAAGTTTAGCGTTCAAAGGTTAGTAATATTCTCCTAATACCAGTAGTGCTTGTTCTGCTTGCTTGTCAATCTGCCACATGATGACCACGTAAAAGGTTTGAGTATGATCGCTGTTTTCAACCCGGTTAGCCCTCCATTGCCCGTAATCTTGGTGCTCTTTCTTAGTCTGATCGTCAGCATCGTAAGGCCGGGCATATATTGAACAAACAGGACTGACCATTTCCCCTATGGGATGGTCTTTCGTGGTGTCATTGTTAGATTGTCTACCTGTAGTTTTGGGTATTGGCGATAAAGGATGGCACGACAACAACGTTTCTTATGCGTGCTTCATATCTGAGCCATGGCTTCACCAGTGCAAGACTTCGTGGTGGATTAATGAAGCAAGATAAAACTTAGCTGATACTTGGTCCTTGAAAGGGCTATACCTCTTGCATAAACGTTAGACGTGTCTTGCAAAGATGAGTTCAAATCAGCTGATACTTTGCGTTTCATAACGCGAGGGCAACGTATGGTTGAGCACAAACGCGATCGTATGCGTGATACGAAACTATTTCGGACTGATGGCTACTGAGCAAAGCAGAACAAGCCTGATATTTGCTTCTATGCATTTCTAATATTCTAACACGAAGTTCTGCATAGGCATCTTCCTTTTAGAGAAATAGCACAACAAGTACGAACACGGCTATATGACTGATCTGACAGATCGAAATTAGTGGAGGATTATCGCCGAACTGCAAAGTCAAGCATCGACAATGAGGCAGACGTGACAGAACCGGCAGACAACGAAATCCGGATGACCCAAGGAGGCAAGATAACAAAGTATGTTGATATGGGGCTGAACATGCTACAGGTAACATTTGCTGTACTAAAGTCGGCTTTAATCCATACATTTATATCATAGGAACAGAAGAAAAACAGCATTGTAGTTGTTGGGAAAGGAATCACCGTTAACAAAGCGGTAACAGTAGTGGAAATTATAAAAAGACGAATGGAAGGTACTCTGCATCAGTACACCCAACTTGGCAGTGTGACTACAGTAGAGCAATGGGAGCCCGTGAAGGAAAAGCAATTAGACCCGTGAGTTACAGGAAGGCGAGAAAACAATGATCGCTAACATGTGTATCCAGCATGATGGTCAACAAAAAGATTCCTGTGATTATTATCCATCTATCATTAGCAGAAATGCCAGATTTGGAGGCAGTTTCTGGGTAAGTCCAACTAGTTGCGTTATAATGGATGACTTTACTTATATAATTATAGATACCAAGCACCGACTGGAAATGACATTTATGCGTAATAGATGAGAAAAAGAAACGAATTTCTGTAATTTGTAAAATACGGCATTGGCCAATGTACATATTGATAAACAAGATTTGGAACGATTATAAAACTCTTGCACCAAGATTTAATGTGAGATTTTTTGTGCATTAGAACGAACTCTTTTCCTTTAATCCGAGCAGATGGGAAGCAGAAATGATTTGTGATTGAGATGTTTGTACGTTTGCCTCTCCGTCAGAAGCCGGAAATATAAAACCCCGAGAATCAGCCACGGCTAATGTGAGGGGAGTCTGGTCTCCCGTTCAACAACACTTACATAACCATGTCTTCAAGCGTTGGTGCTAATTGTACGGAATTAAAGCAAAAGTACGATGCTTGTTTCAATCGCTGGTACTCGGAGAAGTTTTTGAAAGGAGACACAACACCAGAATGCGAAGAGCTGTTTAAAGATTATAGAGCATGCGTCTTGGTAATTGCGTCGTGCTGATCCCTAGTCACAGAACGCTCACACTTAGGAAAACCCCTATTTAGGTAACTTTGAAGGAGAAAGGAATTGACAAGCTTTTGGCTGAGTCACGCAAAGAAGCACCGTTCCCATCAGCAGAGAAGCAGGGTCAAGAAGAATCCAGTACAAATGCTTCATAAGAGAGCATATAAGCAAATGACGCTACTCTGCCCTCGCTCTATAGAACCATACAAACCATTTGAATCAAATAAAAGCGAAGAAAAAAAAAAGAAAAAGTCATTTATAAACGAAGGATACCACTATCCGAAAGCAAGAAATAGCATATCACTTGATTCGTCATCCAAAAACGAGCAGCTAGAACACGGCTGATGAACGGCCTACGCAGTGTTGCTCATTGTCGAAATCAAGCATTCTCCTCTCTTTTATTGTAGCATTTATATATCCTTCTGCACAGGTAAATCGGTATCCGTATCGGTTGGGGAAGAGAACGCGAATCGACCAATCCATCCTGATGTGTAATAAAGAATTAAGAAAAGTGAAACCGCAATCGTGATATAGAAGCACATTTGTCGTTTGTGGCGGGTAGAGATCATTCGGTTCATTCTTCCATAGGAGTTGTGTAGATTCTGACCAAGGCCACTAAACACATTATGCTGTCCAAAACGGGCCCCATGTATTCAGTCAATTGTTTTTCTTCTTTCTGCCTAGCTTCATGAACTTACCGATTCATCCAACACTCGGTCTTGGTTCCTGACATCGCGATCAATATCCAATGTGATCTAGATTTTTACTTCACCGTTAGTCGAGCAATCGTTTGATTTAGCTCATGCATTACATCTTTCAATGTCGATATTTTTGAACTGAGATCATTCAACCGGACATCGTTCTGTTGCTCAAACACATAACTGTTGTCTCGGCCGCTCGAACCTTCTCCTTTGTTTGCATTGTTTGCCCTGAGAGCCTCATATTAATAACAACAATTCAACTTGGAAACAGAAATGACAATGGAGGATGTACTGCCTACGTGCCACATGGTGAATCTGTCACCTAGAACGTAACTGAGTGTTTAAAAAAGGACGGGGACGATCGTCATAATCCTCATTATTCAGTACTGCACGTACCGAATACGGAGTATAAAATATTCATGTTCCGTTTTATTTTCAGAGTTTTGGGCATTTTCAGCTTGACAGAAGCAAACATAAGCCAAAATCTCACTCAACATTGCTTAAGCAAAGTCAAAAAGAATCCACTATCTAGAGATAAGAGCAATAGCCACGGAAAAACCAGAAGTACCAGAATTCTTGACTATTAGAAAGCGATCATTTATGCCGCCTTCTTTAAATCGTACTTACAGCTTCTGTACTTATTGACTACTACAACGGAAAAACTTGACATTGTAAAGTAGAATGTAGCCTACGAGAGTGACAGCTTCACTACTGGCAAGTTGCTAGTTTTGCCGATGCTTACAAAGCATTGTCGCCACCACTTAAGGGCCCAAACGTAGTAGTACCTCCACGTCAAATGCAGTGATGTGGGACTTTCCTTTACCGCGTTTAAAATAGCGTGCAAAGAGTTGTAAGAAACCCTTTCATTGAACGATTTCAATTCATGCGGGTAAAGTCACATGCAAAAAGCAGTACGAAACCAGCAACAGTCCAATTACTTGTGACTTTTT
The DNA here is from genome assembly GCA_000696975.1 of Apophysomyces trapeziformis B9324. Classification (NCBI taxonomy): domain Eukaryota; kingdom Fungi; phylum Mucoromycota; class Mucoromycetes; order Mucorales; family Mucoraceae; genus Apophysomyces; species Apophysomyces trapeziformis. Next base: position 127,341 of record JNDP01000920.1, read on the forward strand.
ATTGCACGTCTAAAAAATTTTTTTTCGACAGCTATAAAGATTGACCGTCTGCAAAATTGTGAGTTCGTTGGTTTTTCCGTAAGGCAAGTATTTCCTACCATTTTTATGTTTTCTTTTTTATTGTCATTATCGAAAGTTTGTTATGATGATACCAACAGACCTGTTCTGCCATTTACTATGGAGACAACACCTTATTGCCTTTTTTATTTCTGAACGCTTTCTTTTCTTTTACCATTATTGCTCCCCTTTGCAAATCGTGTAAAAGTGAACGAAGTTGCTAATATATTGATTTATGCATATAGGTCTTTGATCGGTCAGGAATCACGGTAGCTTCTACAGTAAAATTCTTACCAAATAAACCATATCCTTCCCTTTTTTTTTGGCTAAGCATTTCTAGTTGCGTCATTTTACCCGTGTGATGTGGTTGTACAGAGTCAGGATGGAAAAAAAAGCATGCTCAGACTGCTCAGCAATTTCGAACTTGTATAAGACTGAACCGTGTTCTTTTTTCTTCGCTCGAATTAAGTAGTATGGAGACACCTAAACATCAAATCGCTTCGGTAAGAAAACAAAACAGCACGCTGTCAGCTTTTTTTAGGCTGATAAAAAGATTAGCCTGTTTCCGTCTCGGATCCCCCTCCTTACAACGGAAGCTGTAGCCCATCGTACCTTAGAGTTCACTATACCTCAGCAGAAAGTAATATGGAGCAACGCATGATGGCATATGCGTACAATGATACATGGCCCGCATTCTTAAAACGTCTCCGTGCAAAGCTGAACAAAAACAATATCACTGGTCTAAAGTATCTCGATGACAGTGGCAACTATGTCGTGATTGCCGATCAAGAAGATTTCGACATTGCCCTGCTATGCATTGGACAACAGGCCAAAGATCCTAGACAAGGACTAAACGTCTGGGTTCTGCCAGAATAGACAATAATAAAACCCCATGCCTCTCTCAGAGCTCGTATGATTTTTTTTCTCCAACCTTTTTTTTTTTCGGCATTTTGCCGTGAGTGACTGTCTTGGACCCCTACCATTCTTTCATTCACTGTTTAACATGAAGAACACACCGAAATCGATCTTGTTGGGATGGTATGGACAAAGAGGCTTACCTAAGTAGTCACCATAGTTGACTAACTCACTGTAATAGGACTGCATTGGCTGGCTGTATGTACCTCAGATCTTGGACAGTCTGAATGACAACTGACATTTCGACATGACAGGTACCGTGGTGGGCTACATTCTGAGCAAGAAGTACACCGAGGGTCGTATTCGCGATTATACAGAGGGTAGTGGATCTATTACTTCCAGCCAACATTATCATGCCCGGCAGTCCAAGCGGTCAGAGGAAGCGGAGGCTGAGGATGGCAAGGGTCTGCGCAGATCAGTAGATCGATCACTTTAATATATCAAACAAAAGAATCTAGATCCTATATTCCTGCTCTTTTACCCTTCGGGATCCTTGCGATTGTTTTTACCAATCTGAATTACGGTTGTTCAGGAGCTATATCAACCGTGAATGAAGATTTTTACGTGTGTCTGCTAAACGTCGTCATCATCAATGCGCCCATAGGATATGGATCCTACCTGACAAACGACATTAAACCATTGCTCCAATCAAAGACTGGACATTATAAGTTGATTCCAATACTTCGTATCTTTCAAGACCTCCATGTTTTGGTTTAAGAAATCTAATGCACACAACATCTGCAACCGCCGAAAACAAACCGTGATAACCTTTGTGAATAAGATCACATAGGAAATGAATGCAGGATGCCAACCAACTCGACCTTGTATCTTATGTCATAGTCGAGCCGCAGCTCGTACCATCCATGCATGTGGCAGCAGAGTAAAGCTTGCTGTTAGGATGTTAAGACTGAACAAGGCACGCTTGTTGTAGAAAATCTAGGAAGGCAATATGCTATCATAAGAAGAAAGAGGAGATCAAGAAAAAAAGGAGGTTTTTTTTTTAACTTGGAATGGCGTTGTCAAAGTTTCTAGATACGTATCAGTTCAGACATCCTATAATATATTAGTAATAAGTGCCCATTTTAAATCTGAAAGTGTGCCAGAAGAAGTTCTTAACAGTATGTTCATCATTTCAAAAATGTGTTTTGCCTTCTTCTGGTTAAGCATTTTAGAAAGTGTGAGAATTGGCCAACGTATCACTAAAAGAAGATAAACATCGATAATGGGCATGATACAAAGATGTAATGTGATGGAACTGAAATCATTTGGAGAACAAATTTCTCGTGGGAAATTCGATTTCCCTGTGGTCAAACCAAGCCGTGACTAACAACCAAACAATGATAGGGTTAATGATATGATATCCAATCAAACCTGTCAACAATAAATGCTTAAAAGAGCATAACTATCCCGTGCTGCTGCAAATGCTTGACGTAAATAAAATATTCCTTTTTTGGCGTGTATGTACTTAATGCGAAATAAAGTTGGTATACGAGAAGCACCGCCAGGTATTGCTCTACTTACGGTCAACTCAATCATAGCATTGCGCTGTTATGCATGGCAAACAGTCTACACAAGGTTAAATACTCAGTAGCTCTTTCCTAAAACATGGTATAGGAAAATGTCGAGTGTTGCATAAAGCTTTACAGTGGATAAACGGAAGCAAAAAGCAGGCTGCTAAATAATGACTCACGTAGCACCGTGGAAAAGAAACGGAACTTCCTGATTTGTATCGCACCCTAGCCGTAGCTACAGTAACAGACACAGACCGTTCTACGCATTCAGCCCAATGGCTTAGTGTGCTTTTGTGTCAAACCTTACCGTTGAGAACGACTTTGTCCTTTGCGTATCGATCAGATGGCATATTTTGCTTTATCCTTCCCTTCGCTGTCGTGGCTAAGGCAGGTCATCAGAGAAGGTCTCTGTTATCAGCCTACGTAGGCTGGATCGAGTATGAAGATAGATTGTGCAAAGTACGATATCCAAACTGTGACGGGAACTACAGAAGCTAGTTTTGTACTATCCATATCAAACCGAGAGAGTGGAAATCATCTGTTACCCTTTGGCCAACAAGATAGAATAAACTTATTCTGAGATTATGTTTTAACTACACTGATGCTACATAGAATAATTTCACAATCCATCACTATTGTATTCGCTTTCCATGAGCCGAATTAGTTGCTCCAAAGCTTCTTTTTCCCTTTTGCAAGGGAAACATTTGGTTGAAGATATATGCTCCACATCACATATTTTGATGCGCCTGCTTGCATTGGACTTCATGTCATTGCTCCGTTTCATTTTCGGTACAGTCCATATTTTCATGTGTTTGAATTGGTTTATACACATAAGTTGCTTTAGTGAAGCTGATCAAAACCCGTTTTCCGTTGCGGTAAGCTTGTTCCACATCATGGTGCAGTGGATCAGATCCATCTTTCAAAACAACACAGAGGAGGAGCTATGCACATTTAAATTGCCATTCATGGGTGCAATTTTTATCAGTTCATTTACCTAGCAGAGACAGGCTCATTGAAGAAGATGACCGTAGATACGTGAATTGAATAAGACTCAATAAAACAATCATGTTGAAAATCCGTTTCGTAACAACATGACAAAGTAGTATTTGCGTTTGCTTTTTGTGTAAGATAACAGGACTTGAAATCACTTTAAACAGGGTCTTGCTTACCAAAAATTGGAAAAAAGTAATACATCGATCCATGTGATATTGTACTCTGACCTCTTCCATTTCTGAACTTTGCTGAGCTTGCGTAACACACATTGATAGATTGAGAGCAAAAGAATAGCCATTCAATTTAAAGGAAAATATGAAAATCACATCAAATTCTTAATAGCCAAAAAAAGCGTCAACGTTTCTTCTTTTTTATGCTCACTAATGGACACATGTATGTTTAGATGGCTTGATGCAATTAATCACGTAGATAACTAACAAATTGAAACAGTATCCGTTTCTCTTCTAAGAGCATCGTTGCCCGCAGAGGTCATACGACAGATCAAACCACTCTTTAGAGAGTCGAGGGAAAACACAATTACAGTCGTTCCACTTTTTGGCTGGTGATATTCAGAATTCGAGATCAAGGCTATACCGGGGAGAATCGCTACCATTTCGATCATATCACAAGATTCATGCCTTTTGATCTTGATTCTTGCAACAAGTACACCGACTTTTGCCTGTCTCAGTGGCCACTGTTCCCTAAAATCCCAAGTGGATACAAGGATCTGTTCGCGAGAAAAACTTCCGAAAGATCCGCCTTGCTGTCATACGAACGAGATGAAATGACAGGATAGAGGGATGCTTACATAGAGACCAAACAACAAACGCCAAACGCACAGATCTAAAACGGAACTAAAAAAAAGGGCGTACTACATGGTGTGATATATATTTTAAGTAAAAAGGGATTAAATATGGTAGGTATAACCTATTAGAGTTTTTCATTTTGTACGATATCAGCTCGATAAGCTTTAGTTCCATTGTCTATATGTGGCGAAATAAAAAGTCTGAGAATAGGGTAAACAGCACAAAGGGGAAGTCCCACGCAAAGGAGGGTTGGACAAGGCAACAAGTTCACGCGATCTGTTAGTAGTTTTATTGTAATACACGGCTGGGGTGAGTTTAGGGCGAGAAACTAATGCGAAATTCAGATTTTGCTTTTTTTTGTCACAAGAATTGACATGATATATAGTACCAAAGCCTACGCAAGAACTTGATTGACCAGCTTTGTCTCTGATTTTCTTTCTTCTTTCTTCTTCTTATCTTTTTTTTTGCTTTGAATAGTAATCTCTCATGGCAGATACAGCTGTCAAAGACGGGAAACCAGAAATCGATACATATTCTCACTACAGCAAAGACGAACAAGTTGTTGTAACGGATGATCGACCTCAAATTCCTCCAAACGTAGAAGAATACCAATTTACATGGCGGGCATCTATTGTTGGCTCCATCCTCGGCTGTCTTGTAGGCAAGTAAACATCTGTCTGCAGAAAAATCAAACTAAACATTTCGCGTGTTCAATGTACTATAGCCGCATCCAACATGTATCTCGGGTTGAAAATCGGCTGGGGTTTTGGTGCATCCTTGTTTGGTGCCATTTTCTCCTTTGCCTTCCTTAAACCTATGTCACGTATTCTACCACCATGGCTAGGAGGAGGATACTTTGGAGCCAAAGAGAATTGTACTGCGCAAGCGGCGGCTACCACAGCGGGTGGTCTCTCCGTGGGATTCGTCTCCGGTATTCCTGCCATGTATAAGCTTGGACTTCTGACCACACCTACCAAAGACGCGGCTGCGCTGTTCCTGTTCTCTCTTTCGGCCGCTTTTTACGGTCTTTTCTTTGCCGTTCCGTTACGAAAACACTTTGTTGTGAAGCAAGATTTGACCTTTCCTACTCCCCGAGCAGCCGCCAATACCATCATTGCACTCCATGAATCCGTAGACGGCGAAAAAGAAGCCATGAAAAAAGCCAAATGGATGGGTATCTGGTTCGGTAGCGCGTTCATTTGGAATCTGATTGCTTACTGGGCGCCTTTCTTCGCAGACGGTAAGCGAAAGAACAGAACAAATAGTTTTAAAAAAAAGTCCATGGAAACCTTACCTGAAGGTCTTAGTGCATATCTTATACTACATTGGCCATCGTGCCAATTATGAACCTCTTATGAGTGCCGACAAAGATTGGCTTTGGTATTTTTCCTTTGATTTCCCGTTCTTTGGCGCTGGCTTGATGACACCTGGCAGTACTGTTCTCACCTTCTTTATCACGACCATTCTGGTTTATGGTATCATCGGTCCATGCTTGGTAGCCAATGGTACTTTCGCTCAACCATTGGGCTTTATTCCGACTGGAGACACAACCAACAAATTCTTCCTTTGGCCCGGTATTGCGCTGATGGTCTTTGCTTCCTTTACAGAACTTCTTGTACACTATAAGGTGCTTTGGCGTGGTATAAAGGGAGGTATCTTGGAAATCGGGCAATTTATTCGCAAAGGCTACTATTACGCACGGCTAGTCCTGATGCGTAAACAGCTAAGTCAGGAAGAGTCCGACGAGATCTTTGAGAAAGACCTTGATGACAAGTACCAAAAGCACGAACTTGTACCGGACTGGTGGTGGATTTCCGGTACCTTTATATCCATCGTCTTTACATGCGCCATTATGGGTCGTTATTTCGGCATGCCTGTCTACCAGTCCATCGTTGCCGTCATTCTAGGCTTTATTCTGTCCTTTATCGGTATTCAAGCAGCAGGCGAGACGGATATCAACCCTGTGGGCAGCATTGGCAAGATGACCCAGCTTGTGTTTGCAAAAATGCCTGCCGATAACTTGAAACATTTACAAAGCAATAACCTCATGGCAGGCAACATTGGCGCTTCGGCTGCTGCGCAGGCGGTAGACATGGTTGGTGATCTGAAGACCGGTCAGCTAGTCGGTGCTTCACCTCGTTCTCAATTCTTGGCACAAGTGGTGGCTTCTTTTCCTGCAGTGGGTATCGCCGTTGGCCTCTTTATTCTGTTCTCCACAGCCTATCCTTGTATCATCACTCCTGATCTGGACGCTGACTGTCAGTTCCAACTCGTCGCTGTCAAAGCTTGGTATGAAGTGACCAAGATCTTGACCGGTGACGGAGCGCCACTTTCTCGACCCTGCGTTATCTTTACAATTATCTGCGCTGTTCTTGGTGTTGCTGGCCCTGTCACGCGTCATTTCCTATTACCGAAGAAATACCATCGCTATTTCCCGTCCATTAGTGCCGCCGGTATTGCTATGATCAATTACCAGGCTGAAGTACCTATTGCTATGTTTTTGGGGTGGGCTGCTGGTCAGATCTGGAAGCGTTACTGGCCTAGGCAACACGGTGACTTTATGTACAGTGTTGCTGGTGGCTTGATTGCTGGTCAAGGCATTTCTTCTCTCCTTCGCGCTGTATTCACCATATGTAATATCCCAGCTAATGTCATTACCGCAAGTTGTATTGGAGGACAATGTTAAGGACTCCATCTAGCAATATCTCTATTTATATTTGGTTTATAATCTGTCTTTTGCGCCTAACAAACGATGCAAACTCTGCTACATTTTCGAATAAAGCTTAAGCCTCTCCATACAATAAGTTGGGACACTGAAAGCATAAAGAGAGAGCGTTAAATTGTAGTTTTGAATACAGACTTGTTAGCTACGAAGATCTTATGAATGGTTACTGCAACGCCGCACAATCCAAACACATAACGTTGAAACACACTGAAGATATCAATTCATGGTCACACAAAGACACATGTTTTTCTATTGATATTCGCAACTGCACAGTATGATAGATCAGGACACATTTGTTTTACTCTTCCTCTCTTTTTCGTTTGCGGCCTTTTCTCTTCTTATGACGAAAGAAGCCAGTACAAAATCCATAGCGTTTCTTTTTCTGCGTTGTTCTTTCACTTTGTTTTTAAGTTTCAATATAAAAAGATATAGTGGTTTTCGTATAACTTGCTTCCTTTTCTTTATATATATATTTGTCACGCTCTTCCTCCTCGGCCACCACGACTTTGACCGCGCGTAGAACCGCCACGTCCGCGTCCACCATATCCATTTTCCCGACCCCCTCGTCCACGTCCACGTCCGCTCGCCTGTCGCCGTGATTCTTCTTCTTTGACCATATCCACAATTTCTTCCGGAACGTTTAGGTATTTAATGGTGCTTCCTTTGATGTAACATTCTGGGAGTCTCCAGAAACGATCACCATCTGGAGATGTTTGAATCACTTCGCGAAGTGTCAAATTCATCCAGTTATCGCAGTTAACCAAATGACCGTTGAAAGTCTCCCCATTCTTCAACTCGACAAGCATAGGATGTCCGGCGGCGGTATGTAAGAGTGAAAGGGGTAGCATGGTTGACGTTGTATGCTCTAAGAGAAATTGCGATTCAGTCAACCGACAATGCAAATGGATTCTGTTTTAAAGGATGTCATCCTCTTACATATGAAGGAATCTGCTTTGCTTAAAATGAGATCTCGCTTGAATAGATTAGGGCTCTTTGGTTGAGCTCAAACAGAAAATGTGCCCATCATCCATTCGCTTAACGTGACTGTTAAAGCGACTTGCGTGTGGGAAAGGGATCCTTGGGCACTAGAGAATACTGTCGAATTCTTGGAATCATAACCTCCAAGAACGCAATCATAGATACGCTTACTCGCAACAAGCAAAGTAATTGTGTTCTTTAATTAACAATAACTGATATCTAGAAAAAAATATCCGATGCTGACATGACCAGCGCAAACTTCAATATATACGGTCCCTACACTATTTGGACATTGGCCAATGCAAGCAGCAGTGTACTAGCTGAATCGCAAGAAAAGCATTCTTCCAGATCGTTCCAAACCATCGCCTTGTCTGTGATTCGCGATGGACTCGAAGCAACTCTGCTCAAATCTGACATCCAGCAGATCATCCAAACATGTCAAAGTGAAACTGTGCTAAAAGTTTTAGAAGAGATCCTAGAAATATTCTCGGTTGATTCAATATATACGAAAATTATTAACAACGAAGCCTTGGAGATGAGCCTGCAAAGATTAGCCGTAATTGTAGTTGGCGGTTTGAGAAAAAGCATATCAGACAATTCAAGGCAGTTTTCAAATACAATTATCTTTCCAAGTCTCCTTAAGTCCCTGCTGTTATTGCTTAAAGAACTTCTTGTTTAAATTTTCTAGGAAGTACATTTTATCAGACATTGTGTATAAAAAAATGAATTAATTCATGGAAACAAAAATATACTGTTCAATCTTGTTGAATATCGCATATTTTTCTGTCCTTTTTTTCTTATTTTCGTTTTATTTTCCATTTCTTGATACTTTATTACTATTATAACACAACTGTACCATGGTAACTAATGAATGTCTCTGTTATCATCAAAAGGGTAATATAAGCCTGATCATTGGAGGTCTGGTATCTTCCCATGCATTTTTGCAGCCCTTCAGTACCAGAGAAACCACTGTGAACGCCCTTCTTTTAATATTTTTATTTCTATGTTTAGTAGAAAAAGCAATAAAAATGAGGATGTCAGAAAAGCACAATGCGCAAAAAGAAACCAAAGATGGGACGCTTAGATGTCTCCTATAGCCAAAGCATTTAGGTCTTCATGTGAAATAGGTTTTTTAATGGGTGTTTAGCCAGGAACTACTTGTTTGTAAGTTTTGCTTCAGAGGTTTCTTTTATCATACTTACAGCGAGAAAAGAGAGATACTGAGCGCTTGATCCAAGCTTCTATTTACTGGAATCACAGATTCGATCCTTAAGTCTATCTTCAGTTTTCAGCGCATTTCTCCTGATACCTTCACAGTACAATCACAGAGTACGAAAGCCGTTTCCCTATTTTCTGCATCGCAAAAGACATATCAGGCGAATTCTCATGTTTAGTAGTGAAATCTGCAGAATAAGAGATGGGTATTGCTTGGGACAAAAACATTTCGCTCTCGGACAAAAAAGACAAGTCAATATGGATCCATTGGCTCCATATCTCTTAAACATAGGTAATACCTTTCTATTTCCATTATGAAGTAACTGTACTTGCTTCGGATTTCAGTTGGCAAGTACAAGCGTGAAGCAGCTTTGGTTCGTTATATGCAAATTCGGTTGGATCACTCTCATACTGTGCTTATGTATGACTGTTCTTTCGTTTAGCCAATCATTGAGTCTATGTGGTGAAAATAGTGATGGTTTCCTACAATTTGAAGGCCGCGTAACGAAAACCTAGAAGTGCAGTGTCTTTTGACCTTTCGTTCTTTCTCATTCATTGATCTATACAGTAATCATCCACTATGAACGCACCGGATCGTTTTGAACTGTTTGTCATTCCTGAAGGCAGCAAAAAGTAAGGACATTATCTTCTGCGGCTGTCCTTAGCCAATATTTCTTGTCAGGGTGGAGATGGAGCTCGATACAAAGCTTCCCAATGCCGCAACCTTCAAAATCGAACGAGAAGATCATACGCTAGCCAACATGTTGCGTGCGTAAGTAATTCAGACCGTCTGTCCTTTTTTTTTCTATTTACAAGCTGACGCTTCCCGTTGGTCATTGGAAAATACAAACTTCATTAGACAGCTACTGAAAGATCCTCGCGTCTTGTTTGCTGGTTACAAGGTGCCCCATCCTCTCGAGCATAACTTTCTGATCAAGGTTCAAACTGTTCCAGGAACAACGCCTGGAACAGCTCTTAAGGACGCAACTTCGGAACTGATTTCAGAATTGAACTCGCTCAAGAACAAATTTGATATGGATGTCATCCGCCACCGGACATTCGAAGACGCAAAGGCATCACAACAATCAGGCGCAGGTGGATACGACGCAGATCCAATGAGCAGTGTCCTGAGTGCACATCATACCTACGAAGCAGACTTTTAGAGTGGACAATTTCTTTTTTTTTTCTTTTTATATGCATATATATTCTATATCTGCGTCTGTTGCCGTTTATAGACCAAAAAACAGTTTCAAGAGAGCACAAGAAGGGAAGGCGGCGGAAATGACCTTCGTTCCTATATTGCCGGGCGCCAGGAAGAACTCGAAAACTGTGGATAACAGCCATTTTTTGTAAATGTTTTATTCTTTATTTTTTGTTCTCTTTTCTATTCAAAATCCATCTTGGAAATATGAAGGCCATGTTATATCTACAGTATTTTGCTCATTTAATAGCTCCTACAATATGCTTTCGTTATTAGCTTTTTTATTTATCGCGCTTGTATATAATCCGATACTAACTTGTAAACGCGCGACAAGTTCTAGAACTCGGTACCAATTGTAACGTTCTTGGTACCCAAGGGGGGGTTGCAGTTTGTTGCTCTTTCAAAGACAACCATCCTATGTTTCGTAATATACAGCATCGACAAAGTCACAGTCCGCTTAATAGAACGAACGCATATAAAGTGCGGGGTCTAGGAGCAAGCATTGTGCGATTTGTAAGCTTTGAGGATAATCATTGCAGTTGACGCTCCTAAATTCTTGAGAGTATCCCCATAGCTGTGCTGCATCATCATCTTGTTCGGCTCACAGCGACACCTCGCTCGACATCAAGAATCAACTCCACACCTATAATGATAATTAGATAAAAAAAAAATAGAAAGAATGAGATCAATTCTTTTGACTTATAGTTCTTTTTTTTCATGTAGTGAAGTAACTTACCGCTCAGAATGAATGCAAGGTAAACGTTTTCAAAATGCGAAATAATGATTATGATGTAATCCGAAAACAAAGTTTGTTCCTGCTTGCAAACTACCAGAACCGCCCGAAAGCACTTTGTGTAATAGCGCGGCCAATGGTCAACTTCGCTATTTACTTATTAGGAACAAATGCGTAACCACAGTGGGTTTGGAAGAGGAAGCATATGGCAACGGGAGGCATGTCAGAAATGGTTGGAGCCATGTTAAGTATGTCGGCAACGTGGGGATGCGGAAATCTCAGAACTCGTCTCTATATAAGTGAACGTCTGTGTGCGGAGAGTAAATATATACACGACTGTACTTCAGTCGTTGCCTGTACAGGTCAATCCGTATACAAGGTCATAAAGACCTATTCGTAGCATGCGCTGCCACACTTTGTTCCATGGTCGATGAGTGCATGCTTGACAACATGACAAAATCTGCGCTCTTTGTCGTCGGTGCTGCTGGTAACTGGTAGGGAAAAAGATATGACGCAGCAATGACCGATAGTATGTCAGGACTATAGACATTGACATGGAGTCTGAAAAATCTTGGGTATTGCAGATGTTCTGTGTTGCGACACGTGTCCAAACATACCATGGATATCGCTAAAATATCTCATTGAGCGGAAAGCGGGATACTGCTAAAGTTTGCATAGTTCAACAGAGAGAGATATATTTTAACTCGCTTCAGCTTTGTCATTCGTTTGCTGCTGTACCATGGCTCCCTAAGGGTCAGAAACCTGCAGGCATAGTCATACCTATGTTAGATAATTGGCTTCTTACGTATCGTATGTGAGCTATTTTTCTTTTTGCTCGCTCGAGAATTTTTAACGCGAGATGCGCGAATAAAGTTGCGTGAAAAGAAAAATGCTGGTAACCTTAAATATCCATAGCAATGTATTCCAAATTGCAGCAGTTTCTGACTACGGTAAATCTCTTTACTGGACATTTCTATTGTTTCAGTATGACTGTTCAATCAACGGCGTGCTCATGTACCATTCCATGGTAGACTCCAGCCTTATTGGACAATGTACTATATTTGGAGTAGTTAGCACAGCTTGTTCATCAGCCACAGGGCATGTTTCATCATGCCGGTCTTCGACGGAGAACCAACTATGGATCACACAGATAACAAACCTATTTTGCGATGGGAATGTCAATCGATAAGTGGATGAATAGGGAAATGGTCACGAGATGAGTAAAATGGCGAATAAAAAGAAGAGTCATTTAAACTTCCCCTTTGGCACAGTTTTCGTTCTTCTTCCTTTCTTCTCGAAGAAACCGAAAATTCCACACAGACAAACTCAACATACAAATAAAACCAAACTTCTCCCCTATTTCTTTCATGAATTCCGTCGTCTGCATATTGAAAAATGCCATTCTCAGTTTAACCGAACCAAGGACATTTGAAGATACTGGAGAAATTGCCAATCAAGTCGAAGCAAACAGTATACCTCGACAAAAAGATAAGGAGGGATGCCATTTGCATGATCATTTTAAATTACCGACTGAACAGCCGGGTTGGTCAAGTCATGATGAATCAAAACGTTATCTCGTTACTCCACCAAAAGCCGACAATTTTACTATAACCGGTCGTCCTAACGTTCCGATTCCGCGGTCGCGACTGGTATGGGGCGCTTCCGAAGGCTGGCAATACGAATTGGATGTACCACAAATCATTGATTTAAATGCCATGCCTATGACATTCACCCTTCGTCTGCGATGGGGAAAGCAAGCAATATCCCATCTTGGAACTTGTCGAATTAAGCAATGCCTCGTTCAAACAGGGTATGCGAAAGGAGCCTTTAGCTTCTAAGGTTTAAGAGAACTTACACATCTTTTTTATTACATAAGGAGGAATCATCATGTTTCTAATCGATCGCCCACATTCACCACATATGTCATGAAGGCACCATCATTATCTTGGAAATCACCCGCCAAAGTACCCATTTCAACCCACAATATACGATCTTCGCATGCTTACTACCAATTGTACCTGATTCTTGAGCTCTGTTCTCCTCATGGCGACATAACGTACATTAGCCGAGATTATCCCCTCATGCTATCCTGTAACATAGACAGTTAAAACGAACCAAACAAAGAAATGGCTTATCAATATCTAATTTCTTTGTCTTTTTGTGGCTTTTCTGCTCATCCGGGAGGGGGGCAGTAGGATTAAAGTTTGCTTTATTTCTGTTCGGGAACTGAAAGCTATCACTTGATGTAAAACAAGGTGTGCAACCGTTACAGAAGGACAAATCGAAATGAAATACATTTCCCTGCCGTCGCCATTTTCTTTTCCCATCATAAACCTTAACAAGTCGATAACATAGCATGGATATCATTCGGTATGTATTTTGTTAAGGAACAAGTCATCCATAGGCTAGACTAACGGAAAGAAAGGACGCTGCCATGTGTCACACCAGCAAATCATGCCATTCGCGTTTGAAAGGCGAAAGAGGAACGAGATACACGTTGATTGTTGCACAAGTACAACAGAATAAAACATTAGCCTCAAACGTGTTTCGTGTGCACAGTATGTTAGAACGAAAACAGGCTTTGTAAGGAACGGAACATTGATAAGCCTTGATAAATTGCAGATATGCACTAAGCCAATAATGATTGCATGTTTTACAACGGAAGAGCGAGAAAGACAGGTTAAGATCCGTAGCAGTGTGATGAGGCTTGCATTGTTTAAGTGCGCGAAGAGCAAACAAAGGCCTATCATTGGTCCAATTGGGATTTTCAACTGCAGGAGGCTGAAGTCAAGCTGAGAACAAACTTCATTGGTGCGGCAAACCAAACTGCTTCAATGCAGAGGAGAGATGAGATTGAACGTCACATCGAACGGCAGATCTATCTTCTGAGAGGCCCAAACCATCGAATGGGAAAAAGATACGGTTCTCTCTCTCTCTCTCTCTCTCTTTATTCTCTACGTTCTTTGGCAGTTAATTAATAATCCACAAGTATGAAAATCATTGATAAAATAAGAAAGGCGGAAAAAGAAAACCGCTATTTCTGGTCCTTCGAATACTTTCCCCCGAAAACAGCTCAGGTAGGAAAGGAAAAGGATAAAGGAAAGGGCTCGTCTACTCACTGAATATTCTCCTATGAACCATTAGGGTGTTCAAAACCTCTATGACCGTATGGAACGTATGCAACGTTATGGTCCCGAATTCATTGATGTCACATGGGGAGCTGGTGGAACTTCGGCTGATTTGACCATGGAGATTGTCGCCACTGCCCAATCGGTCTATGGACTGGAAACCATGATGCACTTGACATGCACAAACATGCCAGTCGAGAAAGTTGATATTGCTCTCAAGGTAAGGAAAGGACGAAAAAGGAAAATAAATGGGACGAAAAAGAGTGAGTGGGTGACAGAATTGACGTCCTGGTTCCCTTTGTCGCTGTTTTTACTGACATCGAGGTCTTGTGTTTCTAGGCTGCCAAAGACTGTGGCTGTCAGAATATTCTTGCATTGCGAGGTGACCCTCCTCGAGGTCAATCTACTTGGGAATCATGCGAAAGTGGCTTTGAGCATGCAGTAGACCTAGTGAAGTACATCCGCAAACATTACGGAGACTACTTTTGCATTGCTGTCGCAGGTAAGATAGAAAAGAGAACAAAAAAAAAAGGAAAGAAAGCAGCATCATTAAAGCCTGTTAATGCTTTACCCTAGGCCATCCGGAGGGACATATGGATAACCCAAGTAAAGAAGATGATTTGCAACGTTTGAAGGAAAAGGTAGACGCGGGTGCCGACTTTGTAGTTACCCAGTTGTTCTTCGATGTCGATATATTCTTGGACTTTGTCAAACGATGCAGAGCCATTGGTATTACGTGTCCTATTGTACCCGGCATATTCCCAATACAGAATTATAACGGTCTTAAGCGAGTCATTGCGTTCAATGACAATTATGTACCACAAAAGATCTGGGATGATTTAGAACCTGTCAAGGATGATGACGCTGCTGTCAAAGAATATGGTATTAACTTGGCCATTGAATTCGTACGCCGCTTCTGGGAAGCAGGTATCCGTGGTTTCCATATTTATACCTTTAATCTGGAACGATCGTCACGGTTGATTTTGGAGCATCTCAACTTGGTCCCTTCCTTGGAACAAATCAAGCCTTTGCCTTGGAATCCTTCTCTCACCAGCAAACGTGCCAAAGAAAACGTCCGTCCGATCTTCTGGAAGAATCGTACCAAGAGTTATATCCAACGTACCGAAAGCTGGGACGAGTTTCCCAATGGTCGATGGGGTGATTCACGTTCGCCCGCGTTTGGTGAGCTTGACGGCTACGGTGTGTCTCTTAAATACCCAACCAAGGAATGCCTGGATATGTGGGGACATCCGGAAACGGTAGATGACATAGCGCTTCTATTCGCACGATACTGTAAAGGTCAACTTCCCGGTTTGCCATGGAGTGCTCAACAACTAGAGCCGGAAACAGAAATTATTCGCCAACGGTTGGCAGCAATTAACTTATTGGGTTATCTGACGATCAATTCACAGCCTGCAGTGAATGGTGCCAAAAGCTCTCATCCCGTCCATGGCTGGGGTCCCAAGGACGGTTACGTGTTCCAAAAGGCATATCTAGAATTCTTTGTCTCACCGGAGAAATTGGACGAGCTGACAGAAAAGATTAGTCGGAACCCTCAGGTGACTTACTATGCTGTGAACAAACAGGTATGAATTTGGTCTAATTAGAGAGATTTGTGTATGGGGTATTGGGGGGACATTTCGTATGCGTCTAGCCAAGCTATAGATGGTGTGTACTGATACGAGACCTATATGATCTATTTGCTGTTAGGGTGATTTGAGGACGAACACGCAGAGCGATCAGCCTAATGCGGTGACATGGGGTGTGTTCCCTGGAAAGGAGGTGGTTCAGCCCACTATTGTAGAGTCAGCGGCCTTTATGGCATGGAAGGATGAAGCATTTGAACTCTGGGCTGAATGGGCACGGATTTATGACCGTCAGAGTCCATCCGCCAACATGATCCTGGACATTTGCAATAACTGGTACCTGATTAATATTGTCTATAACGACTTCCAGGACGAAAATGGAATCTGGCGTTTGTTTGATCTCGAAATCGATGGAGCCATTTCTAGAAAACTAAGACAATCCTCTGTGTCTGCGACGCATTGAAGACCTTACATCGAGAATCCTTTTTTTTTTTCTTTTTACCACTGCTTTTCTTTTACATTTTAAATCACGTATTCAACTACTAACGCTTTCCCAATCCTTGTTTTCATCCTTTCTACTTCTTCTTTATTGTATAAATTTTCTGTTTGGATTAATTTGATGTTCTCTTCAACGGGGGATAAGAGAAAAATATACACACTTGTGAGGAATCAATATACTATTGTTGTTCTTTTGTGTACATCTCCATGCTGAGCGGCTAATTCAGGGATGCCAGTCGGATTGTTCAAGCAGTTTTCCAATCTCATTGTGCAATTTCACGTTGCTTCCCTGTCAGGGACTAAGCGTCATTGACCATTGAATCGGAACGGGAAAAGATAACAGCAAGCCAATTCGCGTCTGCAATATGGATATAATTTGAAGCTACATTGCTGGGTTATTTCCCTTCCAGTCGTGCGCTTACCATTCTTTGGTTGACATGGTATATTCCGTACAACGGTGATAGTTCCTTCGCCCAATGCTCCATTCGACGTGCAGTTGAAGCCTTTGTCTGTTACGACGTACTAGCCGCCGTCGTCATGCGGAACCGTATCGAACTTGGTGACTTCACCAAGTCCATAGAAAATAAACCCAGTGGAAGCGGGCTATCTCGCCGTCTGGACCATAAATCAAAAAGTAACAAGCTTCAGTACCTTAAAGGAAACTCTGCCCTGCCGCTGCTGGAAAAGGCGAGTTTCTTACCAACGTTGACGACGGTATTATTAGAAGGATCCCATTTTGCTGGTTAACATCGGAGTGGATATTCAATGATGCTTCCCATTTCAAGCCACAGGGGTAATAGAACTAAGGCTGGCATATGACAATACTCTCTGTGACCTTTTCTACTGTGAAGATGGAGTTTTGCCGAGTGTTACAGTAATGGAGAGGCTCAGTGCTAATGGTAGTAGCATCATCATATCCAGTAATACCGGCAATCTTAAACTATAAAATAACACCTGCAAATGATTCACTATGTCTAACAAGGCATACTGCATCTTTTCTCTATGACTATTATTTTTTGTGGTCTGTTCGAAGCGGGTATTGTTTTTCTTTGATAGTCTACTGTCGTAATTACTTTCTCCATAAGAGTACTTTGGCGCACAGGATTATTCTTACGAAGTTTATATGATCGTTTTTTCGTTAAGTTTGCTGCGTAACTCTTCTTCTGCTCCGACAAAGTATTTCGTAAATGAGCTTATCTCAGCAAGACAAAATAGCCAAGGATAATAACCTACAGTCAAAAGAGCAAATGATTATTTGATGCTTGATTGGAAGCCGACAAGTCGGCTTGTCAGATTTTTACGGGAATAGACTGGAAAAGGGAATTTGGCTTCTGAGGGTAATTGAGTGGCACAAGATGAGAACTTGACAGACATAAGATGCCATTGCTGAGTTAGCAATACCATTACAGTTTGTGTAACTGTTAAGTTGGCTTACAGTGAATGGGCGGACTTTCGATACAAAAGGGCATCTTGTTGTTGTACCCCCATCGGGATAAAAACATTCTATTGGGCAATACAAACGGATTGTCACCCATGTAAGCGGAGAAATAGAGGATTAAGACACATTGTCTCGGACAAAAGCCAAATGCTATGGCGGATGTCGTCTATAGAACGCTTAGGACAGCATGCTGAACACTGCTAGAGAAAGATGACAGAAACAAACAAACTTTCACAATTCTGTCTATTAATGGCTGCAAAACTCTGTGTGTCAGTGTTTTCCACCTCGAAGAGCTCTACTGTTTTATTAACATACCAGCTGGAAATGCTGAAACAGGTACTCATCTTGGTGCTTTATGATGCAAGCTGCGTGAAAGTCAAAGGGTGAGTTGATCATACAGACAATGTTCAGAACATGAGCCAAACCCGGCTCAAACCTACTTTCAAGCTTGAACTTGGTACAGAGAAGTCCAGTGAACTAATTCCAACAATTAACCTATCGCACTGTCAAGGGAGAGGTTGCAACCCCACTGACACGTTGTATGCTTATCCTTATATAATTGGTAGGAACTGTAAAATTGAATTTGGGTTACATTTAAAGAGAATAGATCTTAAGAAGACTAAGAAAGAAATAAGTATCTTATCCCTTACAGCTTCTCAGCTTAGCATCGGTTTATTGCCATGGCCTCTAAGATTATTATATGCACTGCATCTGTTCCTGTAGATGAACTTGCCGTTGGTTTATTGTTACACGAGTCGTATCGTAAGGTCCAGGACACGGACCATATCGTAGCCTTGCGTCACTCACCTTGAGGGTGCAAAATCGAGGTGTGCACCATGGGAAAAAATTCATATGATGTTGTGTCCGATACGATCTAATCTATCATCAGTAATTAGAGGTAACCAGTTAAAAAGTGATTTTGCGTTGGATTCGATTATTTACGGAAAGATACCTTGATAGACCGGAAGAAAAAAAGAAAAAGGAACAGCGATAGAATAGAGTTCGAGGAGAAGACACTCAAAATAGTTTGTGTTAGTATGGGTTCCATTGCGTGAAGACGGGAATATCACGACAAAGCACAACAAAAAAGGGGCCCAATGAGGATATCATAAAGAATCAGCTCAGGTTACTGGAGAGCACCAGTTATACCAAGTGTTATACCACATTTTAAGGTTGCCGGCAATGTTGGAATTATGCCATTGCTATTCTTATTGAACTTCTCCACCGCTGTGGTACCTGGTCAAGCTCCGGCTCTATAACAGAAAAGCATCACCGAAAGTGCTCGCTTCTGTTAAACCGGCACTTCATCACAGTAATCACTCGTTCGGTTAATATCACACGACAGTATCCTAGCAGAAGTGCTTCTTCGTTAGCCTTAGGCCCGGTAGACTGAGCTAGGATCATCATCATGCAGGCATCAAAGGGATTCACTTTGCCTATTTTTCTTATACTTTAGTGCACCACAAATGCGACAAAAAGTGTCAGGCAACATTGACCGGAAACAACGCCAAACATGTCTGTAATATTAAGTTTTATTTTCCGCGGATTCGCGTACGAGATAAGGTTTGTTGACAAAAAGAAACGTGAATCATTAAGCTCAATCCTGTCGAACCGAGATCCGCCCAGTGCTTTTGGCAGTTATAGTCATGCACGTTGCTTCCTCTGCTTGTTTTGTCGCTTGTATGACATTCTTTTTGCCGCTCTGTCTTTCGTTTTATTTTGGTTTCTTTGCTTACGGTGTTTACACTCTTTGTGTAAGGTTTCTTCTAAACTAGCCAATCAAGTTAACTCAGTACTAGGTTAGGTTACGGTAACGTTGCATGAATATGCTCTTTCAGTTTTCTCTCTCTGTCCATTTCCCTTTCCTGTTGGCTGCCCGAATCCACAACGGTTGTCATGCTCTCTTAAAGAGGATTGAGGACATGGCCAAAAATTTAGTATAAATAACCCTTCTGTTTCGCTGTCGACAGAATTATCATTATCATCATCTTCTTCATCTTTTTCTATCTTCTACCTTCTACAATATGACTGCCGACAATCCAAGAACTGAAAGCCAATGGGTCTCCGTTGTGATCGTCAACAAGACAGAAGCGCCCATCGAACTCAAGGACTTTGACGTGAAATGGGGGAAGATTATCGAGTATCCACTCAATTTTGAAAAGGAAATTGACCCTCCCAATGGCACTGTGATCCAG
Source organism: Apophysomyces trapeziformis B9324 (assembly GCA_000696975.1). Classification (NCBI taxonomy): domain Eukaryota; kingdom Fungi; phylum Mucoromycota; class Mucoromycetes; order Mucorales; family Mucoraceae; genus Apophysomyces; species Apophysomyces trapeziformis. Next base: position 147,320 of record JNDP01000920.1, read on the forward strand.
CCTGGCAAGAAGTTCGCCTTTTCCAGCAGCGGCAGGGCAAGTGCTACAGCGGGTACAGAAGGATACTTTTCCATCGATGGTCCAGACGGTGAGATTGTTCGCTTCCACTGGGACTGCCCTTGGGGAGCGGGTACCAACAAATTCGACAAAGTGTATTACAATGATGAAGCATATATTGTTGGCGACAAGGGCTTCAACCGTACTTCAAACGGAGCATTGGGCGAAGGCACTGTTACCGTAGTTAACTTGTAGAACCGACATTTTTTAAATCTCTCTCATAATAAAAGAAATCTTAGCTGTTCGTAGCAAAACACTCATGTTCATGTACTGCAATCTGTAATCTGTAATCTGTAATGCTGAAAGTTTCTGGTAGCAAGTTGTTATTCATACAAGCAAAAGTGTCTAAGCGATATCAAATTGCACATTACATTATGTAGCGATATTTAGGAAATAGAGCGGCATAGGTTTGGAAAAGGCAA